>PITA01035168.1:0-10808 GCA_004023965.1 Spilogale gracilis
CCTACCCTACATTGCAGTGTCAAGTGTCTGTGCCCCGAGGCCTGGCCGCCTAGGGTCCCAGACTGAAGACTCCACTCCCATACCAGAGAAATCTGTCGTCTAGACAGAGGGACAACACCACCCCATTTGGAGCTCCACACAATCCTCACTGCATGAGATTTCTGAATGCATAACATGGTACAAGATCCTATTCAGCATGCTTCTGGACACTCATGTGGAGTCTTGCACTGAAACTGATCAACGGCTTCAACTAAACCTCCCAGGAAGCTCACCCCACAGCTACAAGTTTGGGGCTACTGTGACCCTAAGCCCTAACCCTAAAGCTTGGCTGGATTTACAACACTATGTTCCCAGAGGCCTGCCCCCAAACTACAAAGATGAGGTGCACATTGGGCATATCAGTGGATTCACCCAGCCAGTCTGCAGGAAATGGTGCCATTTGGAGCTCCAGAAAACCCTTAGAGCAGCAGAAATCTGTATGCCTATCCTGGGGCCACCCCAAATTTCCATGTGCCCTATGACATCCAACTGAGTCTAGCACTCAGGATGACACACAGCCTCCACTCACCCTCCTCGGAAATTTAGCTCAGCATGGAGCTATCAGGTCTCCCAGAACCCTAGGCCCTAATCCTAACCCGAGGTTGGATTTAGGGGTTTCTTTCCCCAGAGGCCTGGGTGCCAAGCCCGATAGACTGAGGACACTTGACGCATAACAGGGGACTCCACCAGCCAGGCAGAAGGAAACCATGACATTTGGAGGTACACACAACCCTCAGAGCAGGAGAAAATTGCTTCCTGACCAGCAAAAAAACGCTCACATGACCACCCACTATTCACACACCTGGAGTCTGGCACTAAAATGAACCTAAGCCCTAAGCTCAGACACCAGGGCAACTAGCCTCAGCACTGCAAGATCAGGCTTCCAGGCTTTTAGGTCCTCAAGTTATCCCTAGCCTAGATTATCAAGCCTCTCTACTCAGAGGTCTGGCCCTCAAGACATAGACATTAGGTACACATGGGACATATTAGTGGACTCGGTTTGCCAGACTGCTGGAAACTGTGCATTTGGAGACTGGAAAAAACCCTCAGAGCAGTAGAAATCTGCATGTGCAAGTTGGGGCCACCCCAAAATGACAGGGATCCTATGATACCAACCTGGAGTCTGGCACTCAGACTGGCCCATGTTCTCAACTCTGCCTCCTAGGAAGATCAGCTCAGCACCAAGAGATCAGGCCACCTGGGCCCTCAGTCCCTAACCCTAATTCTAGGTTGTATTTTGTGGCTTCTCTCCCCAGAGGCCTGTGTGCCAAGCCCGACAGGCAGAGGACACCAGGCCCATAACAGGGGACTCTACCTGCCAGGCGAAAGGAATCCATGACATTTGGAGGTACACAAGAGCCTGAGAGTAGGAGAAATATTCTTACTCACCAGGGAAGAAGCTCACACTCAGCAGCCATTGGTCAATCACCTGATGTCTCCCACAAAAACTGATCTTTACCCTAAACTCAGCCCCCCAATCAGCTGCCTCAGCACTCCAAGATCGTGCTTGCAGGGCCCCTTGGTCCTAACCATTACTGTAAAATAAATTTTCAAGCATCGGTACCCAGAGGCCTGTCCCACAAGCAATAAACATGAGGTAAACATGGGACATATCAGTGGACTCAGACTGCCAGTCTGCCAGAAACAGCGCCATTTGGAGACCAGCAAATCCCTCCAAGGAACTGAAATCTTCATGCCCACTGGAGGTCAACCTAACATTCAAAAAGCAAACGGGACAACCCTAATTATGTTTAGATTTAATAACATGCTACTAAACAACCCATGGTCAAAGAATAAGTCAAAAGAAATTGTAAAACTGCATTTAGACAAATGAAAAAGGGAAACTACAAAAATATATAGGCTGCAGCAAAAGCATTTCTAGGGAAAGATTTCATAGGAATTCGGGTCTTTGTCATTTCCCTTGAAAGCTCTCCAATAACCAATCTAATTTTCATGGGAAAGAAGTTGGAAGAAGAAGAAAAAAGGAAAAGCCCTATAACATTAGAAATAAGGAAATAAAAAAAGACCTGTGGAAATTAGCCCAATGGGACAAAAAAGACTAAAGATCAATGAAAATACAAGCTACCTTTTTTGTAAAGATAAATAAAACCAACAAACATTTAGCTCGACTCCCCAAGAAAGAGAGAGAACTCTAATACATCAGGAAAGAAAGATAAATGATTCCTACCTCACATCATGATCCTAGAGGCAAACACAGGAAGCCACCTCTGAAAACTTGGATGCTGCCACTTCTTGGAAGACATGTCTCTAATGGTCAGGGAATCAAAAGGAATAAGGAACTATTAGGACATCATCAAGATAAAATCCTCTGCACAGCAAAGGAAACAATTTACACACTCAAAGGCAACCTACGGAATGGAAGAAGACAGTGGCCAATGGCATTATGGATAAAGGCCTCGTATCCAAGATCTACAAAGAACTTCTCAAACTCAACACCCAAAAAACAGAGAATCTACTCAAGAAATGGGCAGAAGTTAGAAAGAGATACTTCTCTAAAGAAGATATACAAATGGCTAAGAGACCCTGAAAAAAATTCTTCCCATCACTCTCCATCAAGGAATTCAAAGCCACAATGAGATACCATTTTCTAGCAGTTAGAATGGCTAAAATGAACAAGACAGAAAGTAAGTGTTGGTGAGGATGTGGAGAAAGGGGAACCCTCTTACACTATCGGTGGGAATGCAAGCTGGTGCCATCACTCTGGAAGACAGCATGGACGTCCCTCAAAGAGTAAAAATAGTGGTACCCTGGGATCCAGTAATTGGACTTCTTACTATTTACACAAAAGACACAGATGCAGTGAAAAGAAGGAACACATGCACCCCAATGTTCTTAATAGCAAGTCCCCAAGATCCAGACTGTGGAAGATGCTCACATGTCTTTCAACACAGGAATGGATACAGAAGATGAGCTACAAACATACAATAGAAGAATACACTTCCATCAGAAGGAATGGATACCCACATCGTGCATCCCCATGGATGGAACTGAAGGGGGTCAGGATAAACAAAATCATTCAAGAAGATAATGACAATTCTATGGTTTCATTCATATGTGGAACACAAGGATAGTGGAGAGGACCAGTGAAGGGAGGGAAAACTAAGTGGGAAGAAATCAGAGACGGAGACAAACTATGAGAGACATTTAATCATAGGAAACAAACTGGAGGAGAGGTAGGTTGGAGGGCGTGGTAACTGGGTGATGTATATAAAGGAGGGGACATATGGTGATGAGCCCTGGGTCTTATATGCAACTAATGGAATATTGGCCATTGCATCAAAAACTATTCCATGGCTGGGGGAGTGGTGAGAAGATGGCAGAAGTACAGGTGACCGCATTTCGGGGAGTTCCCTGAAGTGAGCTCAATTCCTGCAAAAACAAAAAACACTACAGGAACACTGTGAGCATCCATGAAATCAGCCTACAATGTTATATTCCGCGCTTCTGAATCACCTCGGGAGACAAGGACCATTGGCAAAAAGATAGAAACAAGTGAGAGCGAATGGAGTCTTACCACCAGAGACAGGGCGTGGGGGAGCAAGCCCACAGAGCGGAACCATTGAAAGCAAATACCCCAGCACGAAAGTGCTCTGTGGTCGGAGAATAAGAGCAGATTACAGTCTGATTCCGGGCTATGCAGAATGAACGCAGCAGAGACAGTGGCAAGGAGACTGTTTTTCCTCCTCGGCAGAGGGGAGATGGAAATCCACAGGGAGAGAGAGTGCCCCGCGGCTTAGAGTGGTTTGGGTGTGGAGTCTATCCCCCCACTGCTTAAGCCAGAGGAGCAGGGTTTCACGGAGAGCAGGAGAGCCCTGTGTGGCACAGGGGATCTCAGCGAGAGTGGTGAGTGTGGTGTCTATTTTTTCGCCACTGTCTCTCTCTTTTTTATTTTTTTCTTTCTTTCTTTTTCCCCTTTCCTCTGCTGCTTTCCTATCCTGCTTCTCTCCACCCTGTGGGCCAGGCACGGAGCCCCAAGGGAAGGCGATTTTGCAGACTTGCGTTGGACCTGCGGAGTCGTGGGTCCCTTGGCACAGACAAGGTCGCAGCATCGAAAATCTGTTGTGGTTTTGAGGTGCGGGAGTGAAGCAACAAGGGGGGCCTTGGGCAGAAATCAATCCAGCATCTGCGCCTGCACGGCTGTGACAGGCTGCCAACCGGGAGGCAGAAAAGAGCCTCTCTCTGTGTAGAGCTCTCTCTGAGAAGGAGGTATGGGTGCAGACATCTTGCTCTGACCTGACTTCCTCAGGAATCACAACGCTTCTCCATCAGGAACTGTACCCTGACAACCTGGTGACCATTGAGACCAGTCTCTAGCAAGGGGGCAGAGAGATGCAGCCCAGGTAGAAGGGACTGAAAACAGCGTGGCAGGCCCCGCCCCCAGATGGCAAGCCAGAAGCACAGGAGGACCACACTCAAACTGTAAAACCCCATCATTGGGGGGAAAGGCAATTTATTAAACTCCTGGTACCGACTACATGTACCAAAAGCCCTACACGTTATAGATACATTTTTCCACCTTATTTGCTTTTTTAACTTTTATTATTTTTGCTTTTAAACCTTCCATTTTAAACTTAAAAATGTATTCTCATGGTTTCTCTTCGTTCAATTTTTAACCCACTTTTTATCACAACGTGATACTCAATACAACACTCTGGAACATTTTTTCTTTTGTTTTTTACCTTGAAATGTTTTCAAACACATTCCTTTATTTTCTGCTGTTGTTGTTGCCTATTGTTTCCCTATTTGTTTTCTCTGTTTTTCCCTTTCTTCTCCCTTCTTTCCTTTATTTTCGCTTTTACATATACATGTAGTTATAAGCTTCAAGTTAATCCCACATCCCTATTCAATACTACTCCTATATACAACCAGTTCTAATCTCCCTATATATTTAGAAAATGGGCTCCTCCAACAATAATAACAAAACAAACTCGGAGCATCTGAGACGCATTCCTAGCCCACAAGGATTATCTGCCCTCAACTTCCCACTCTTGTCTGTCAGTGTATCTGTGTAATTGTCTTTCTTCTCTATTATATAATACTTGTCTTGGGGGTCATATAGGTTGGGCTTTGCTTTGTGATCTCTTCATTTACCCTCGACAGCCTTTTTCTTTACCCTGTAACAATTTTGTACCATATAAATCCTACCACTGGGCCACACTCTGGCAGGGGTTTCTTTTCTTGCTTCCACTCTTCTGTTTTCTTTTTTCATTCTCCTTCCTTTTCAGTGGTGAATTCTGGTTGCTCCAGAACCTTCCAGTGACCAAGTCACCTATATAGTGGCTGATATATATAGCTATACACCCCCTCAACCACTCCTCACCACAATGACTCAGAGGAGGAACATGCAACAGAAGAAGAACCATGAGAATGTAACCGGGTCAGAGAATTAATGAAAATGAACATAAACCATATGACAGAAATAGAATTCAGGGCATCAATCAAACAAACAATGTCTAATTTAGAAAAGAACATTAGGGGCACCTGGGTGGCTCAGTTAGTTAAAAGACTGCCTTCAGATCAGGTCATGATCCTGGAGATGAGGGATCAAGTCCCACATCGG
This sequence comes from Spilogale gracilis, assembly GCA_004023965.1. Classification (NCBI taxonomy): domain Eukaryota; kingdom Metazoa; phylum Chordata; class Mammalia; order Carnivora; family Mephitidae; genus Spilogale; species Spilogale gracilis. The sequence goes on from PITA01035168.1 coordinate 5,621, forward strand.
GCTATCTGCTCAGCAGGAAGCCTTCTTCTCGCTCTCTCACTCCCCCTGCTTGTGTTTCCCCAATGGCTGTGTTTCTCTCTGTCAAATAAATAAAATCTTTAAAGAAAGTACAATTTAAATAAAGAAAAGAACATTAGTCTCAAAGTGGAAGCCATAGTAACAGAAGTGAAAGCTGAATATAGAAAGGCTAATGATGAGATGCAATCTAATTTAAATAAGCTAACAGCCAGAGTAAATGAAGCTGAAGATCGTATCAGTGATTTTGAAGGCAGATGGATTAAGAAAGAGGAGCAAGAGAAGTCTTGGAGCAAACAGCTAAAATCCCATGAAAACAGAATAAGGGAAATAAATGATGCCATGAAACACTCCAATATCAGAATTATTGGAACTACCTATAAACTACCAAGACTGAAACAGGAAGACATTGACGATCTGAATAGACCTATATCTAGTAATGAGATTGAAGCAGTAATCAAAAACCTTCCCCAAAACAAGAGTCCAGGCCCAGACGGATTCCCTGGGGAATTCTACCAAACATTCAAACAAGAAAGAACACCTATTCTTCTGAAGCTCTTTCAAAAAAATAGAAAAGGAGGGAAAACGTCCAGACTCTTACTATGAAGTCAGTATCACTCTAATCCCCAAACCAGACAACGACCCCATCAAAAAGGAGAACCTCAGACCATTATCGCTGATGAATACGGATGCCAAGATTCTCAACAAGATCCTTGCTTACAGGATACAACAATACATTAAAAAGTTTGTCCACCATGACCAGGTGGGATTTATCCCAGGGATTAAAGGGTGGTTCAACACTCACAAAACAATCAACGTGATAGAACAAATCAAAAAGAGAAGAGAGAAGAAGCATATGATACTCTCAATTGATGCAGAAATGGCATTTGACAAAATACAACATCTGTTCCTGATCAAAACTCTTCAAAGTATAGGGATAGAGGGAACATTTCTCAACCTCATAAAATCTATCTACAAAAAACACAGGGTGAATATCATTCATAATGGGGAAAAACTGACAACCTTTCCTCTGAGATCAGGAACAAGGAAGGATGCCCACTCTCACCGCTACTATTCAACATAGTGTTAGAAGTCCTAGCAACAGCAATCAGGCAACAGAAAGAAATAAAAGGTATCCAGCTTCGCAAAGAGGAAGTCAAACTCTCTCTCTTTGTAGATGACATGATACTCTATGTGGAAAACCCAAAGACTCTACCCCCAAACTACTGGAACTCCTACAACAATTCGGTAATGTGGCAGGATACAAAATCAATGCACAGAAATCAGTTGCATTCTTATACACAAACAAAGAAAAAAATAGAAAGTGAAATCAGAGAATCGATTCCATTTACTATAGGACCAAAAACTATAAGATACTTAGGAATAAACCTAACCAAAGAAGTCAAGGATCTGTTCTCGAGGATCTACAGAACACAAATGAATGAAATTGAAGAAGACACGAAAAGATGGAAGGGCATTCCATGCTCATGGATCAAAAGAATAAACATTGTCAAAATGTCTATACAGCCCAGAGAAATTTATAGTTTCAATGCCATTCCAGTCAAAATTCCACCAACATTCTTCAAAACGTTGGAACAAAGAATGCTAAAATTTATTTGGAACCAAAAAAGACCTCAAATCGCTAAGGAAATGCTGAAGTAGAAAAGCAAAGCTGGGGGCATCTTGTCACCTGACTTCAGGCTTTATTACAAAGCTGTGATTACCAAGACAGCATGATCCTGGCACAAAAACAGAGAAATAGACCAATGGAAGAGAGTGGAGAGCCCACATATGGACCCACAAATCTGTGGGCAAATCATATTTGACAAAGCAGGAAAAAATATCCAGTGTAAAAAAGGACAATCTCGTCAATAAATGGTGCTGCAAAAATTGGACAGCTACACAGTGAAGAATGAAACTACACCATTCTCTTACACCACACACAAAGGCAAACTCGAAATGGATGAAAGACCTCAACGTTAGGCAGGAATCCATCAAAATCCTGGAGAAGAACATAGGCAGGTGCCTCGTTGACATTGGCCACAGCAACTTCTTTCTAGACACGTCATCAAAGGCAAAGGAGACAAAAGTGAAAATGAACTTCTGGGACTTCATCAAAATAAAAAGCTTCTGTACAGCAAAGGAAACAGTAAAAAAAAAAACCAAAAAAAAAAAAACCAAAGAGGCAACCCACAGTATGGGAGAAGATATTTGCAAATGACACTACAGACAAAGTGCTGGTATCCAAGATCTATAATGAACTACTCAAACACAACATCGAAAAAGAAGATGAACACATCAAATAATGGGCAAATGGGGCGCCTGGGTGACTCAGTTGGTTAAGCGAATGCTTTCGGCTCAGGTCACTATCCTGGAGACCCAGGATCGAGCCCCACATTGGGTTTCCTACTCGGCGGGAAGCCTGCCTCTCCCTCTCTCAGTCCCTCTTCTTGTGTTCCCTTTTTGGCTGTGTTTCTCTCTCTTAAATAAATAAAAGAATATTTTAAAAAATCAGCAAGAGACATGAATAGGCCTTTCTCCATAGAAGATAAGGAAACAACTAACAGGCACATGAAAAAAATGTTCAGAGTCAATAGCTATCAGGGAAATTCAAAGAAAAACCACACTGAGATACCACCTTACACCAGTCAGAATGGCCAAAATTAACAAGTCAGGAAACTGCAAGTGTTGGAGAGGCTGCGGAGAAAGGGGAACCCTTCTTCACTGTTGGTGGGAATGAAAGTTGGTGCAGCCACTTTGGAAAGCAGTGTGGAGATTCCTTAAAAAATTAAAAATAGAGCTACCCTATGACCCTGCAATTGCACTACTGAGCATTTACCCCAAAGATACAGATGTAGTGAAAAGAAGAGCCATATGCACCCCAATGTTCATTGTAGCAATGCCGACAATCGCCAAACTGTGGAAAGAGCGAAGGTGCCCATGAACAGATGAATGGATAAAGAAGATGTGGTACATATATACAATGGAGTACTATGCCTCCATCAGAGAGGATGAATATCCAACTTTTGTAGCAATATGGACTGGTCTGGAAGAGATTATGCTGAGTGAAATAAATCAAGTAGAGAATGTCCAGTATCACATGGTTTTACTTACTTGTGGTGCATGAGGGGTAACGTGCAGGACAGTAGGAGAGGAAAGTAAATGGAAAGTACAGTAGTCCACAGAGAGAAACGATACAAAGGAGACTTTGGACAAAGAAACAAACTGGGAGACGTGGAGGGAGGGGGGTGTGGGATGGGAGAGCCTGGTGGAGGGTACTGGGGGCACCTATTGTGTGGAGCACTGGGTGTGGGGAATGGTGAATGAATCGTGGAAAACTGGAGGAAAAATTTTAAGTAACAATAAATAAATAAATAAATAAATAAATAAATAAATAAATAAATAAATAAACAAACAAACCAACCATGGCTAATTCAGTACAATTCAATTCGCACCTTTAAATCAAATATGCGAAAAATGTAAAGGAAAGAAAAACATGAGATATGACCATGAATACCACAAAAATACAGAGGATCTTACGAGAGTGTTATGTGCAAGTAGAGCCCAACGCCTTGGACAACCTAGGAGGAATGGATAAGTCCCTAAAAACAACATAGAAAGACTGAACAAGGAAGGGAAAAACGTCCAAACAGACTGATCACTACAAAAAGATTAATTCGATAATCAATTCCTCCCAACAAAAAAATGCGCAAGACAGGACAGTTTCACTGAGGAGTTCACCCGGACAGCAGAAGAAGATGTAATACCAACCCTTGTCAAACTGTTGAAAATATAGGAGAGAAGACCATAGGTCCAAACTCATTTTATGAAGACAGCATTACCCTGCTACAGAAACAAGAGAAGAACACTACAAGGAAAGGAAAGGCCAATATCCCTCTAAAACCGAGATGCAAATATCCTCAAAAAATTTTGGCAAAATAAATTCAACAATACATAAGGAGAATCACACAACCAGATCAGGTGGGGTTAATTGCAGGAATATGAGGATGATTCTACATCTGCCCATCCACCAGTGGGAAACACCACCTTAAGATAATAAAAGATAAAAATCCTAGGACTGTTGCAATAGATGCAGAAAGAAAACCTGACAGGATTCAAAATGCACTTATGATAAAGACTCTTAACCATCTGGGTATCGAGGGAACCACCTCAACCAAGCAAAGGCTCCGTCTGAAAAGTCCACAGCTGTCATTCTACCCAAGGGTGGAATGCTAAAAACTTTTCCACCATGATCAAGAAGAGAAAGATGCCCACTCCTAGCACTTTCATTTGTCAGAGTATGGACAGGCCGACCAAACCATTGAGATAAGTAGAAAACCAAAATAGATATGAAATCTAAATAGGAAATGAAAATGGTCTCTATTTGCAAATGACTTGATATTATATGTAGAAATCCCTAATGAAAATACAAAAAAACCCTGTAAGAATAAACAAATTCATGGCGCCTGGGTATCTCAGTTGGCTAAAGCTTCTGCCTCAGGCTCAGTTCATGGTCTCATGGTCCTGGGATCGAGGCCCATGTCTGGCTCTCTGCTCAGCAGGGAGCCTGTTTCCTCTGCTCTCTCTGCCTGCCTCTCTTCTACTTGTGATCTCTCTCTGCCAAATAAATAAAATCTTTTTTAAGAGAATAAAAAGTTCAGTAGGCTGCAGGATACAAAATCAATATAAAGAGACCTGTTGCATTTCTTTTTTTAAGATAATGTATTTATTGACAGAGAGCGAGCATGCATACACAAGCGGGGTGGGGGGGAGCAGAGGGTCAAGGAATAGGACACTTCCTGGTCAGTGGGGAGCTCAAAGCTGGGTTCATTCCTAAAACCCTGGGATCACGACCTGACCTGAAGACACACACTTTACTGAGCCACTCAAGCACCCCAACTCGTATTGCTATATACTGATGACCAACTTTCATAAAGAGAAATTAAGAAAGCAATACCACTGACAGTTGCCGAATGAAAACAAAGTGTAGGAAAAAAAGTAACCAAGAATGAGAAAGACCTGGTAGACTGAACACATGGTAGAAAATTAAGGAAAAACACATGTGTGTCAGATGGGGGCAGCGGGTGACTGTATGGGTCAAAGATTTGTAAGATGTCACAAATAAATGCAAGCATATGCCACGGTCATTAACTGGAAGAGTTAATAATGTTAT
>PITA01035169.1:0-10804 GCA_004023965.1 Spilogale gracilis
TCCAATGCAAATTTTAAGCATGACGAACTACAGGGAAGGAAACTACGTGAAAATACAGGAGAACATGCTTCTTCCTAAATCAGGAATGAGTAAGCCCAAACACTGCAGATGTCTCTATTACAAGTCTTTGGTTGAGCAAACAAAAAGGAAAAACAGCTTCATCGGACAGTGACTAAGAGATTACAAAAGAGGGTGTTATGGGAGTTCAGGGCAAAAAAATATAAATATAGAAAGAGGACTCATTATGTAGTTAAAAAACAGCATTTTTATTTCAAAATGAAAAATTAACAAAATTTCAGAACACTGACTTTATATATTTAATTGCTGATGAAAGATACATATATGGAATAGTTTTCTTTTCTAACTAAAGAAAGGCAACGATGGGGCACCTCGATGGCTCAGTTGGTTGGGCAACTGCCTTCGGCTTGGGTCATGACCCCGGAGTCCCGGGATCAAGTTCCGGGATCGAGCCCCACATTGGACTCCCTGCTAGGAAGCCTGCTTCTCCCTCTCTCAACCCCCTGCTTATGCTTCCTCTCTAGCTGTTTCTGTCAAATAAATACATAAAATCTTAAAAAAAAAAAATAAGAAGGCAATGAACATTTATTTATCTGACAGAGAGAAATCACAAGTAGGCAGAGAGACAGGCAGAGAGAGAGGAGGAAACAGGATCCCTGCCAAGCAGAGAGCCCGATGTGGGCCTCGATCCCTCGATCCCAGGACCCTGAGATCATGACCTGAGCCGAAGGCAGAGGCTTAACCCACGGAGCCACCCAGGCGCCCCAAAGAACATATTTTTTAAGGGGTGTCTGGCTGGCTCAGTCGGGAGCATGAGACTTTTTTTTTTTTATATTTTTGTATTTTAAGAGAGAAACACACACCCGCATGTGATGGGGGGTGTAGAATCTCAAGCAGACTCCCCACTGAGTGCAGAGCCTAACACAGGGCTTGATCTCACCACGCTGAGATCATGACCTAGGCAGAAATCAAAGAGTCAGACACAACTGAAGCCACCCAGGAGCCCTGAGCATAAGACTCTTAATATCCAGGTTGTGAGTTCAAATCCCACACTGGATGTAGAGATTATTTAAAAATAAAATTTAGGGGCACCTGGGTGGCTCAGTTGGTTAAGCGACTGTCTTCGGCTCAGGTCATGATCCCGGAGACCCGGGATCGAGTCCCACATCGGGCTCCCTGCTCGGCAGGAAGCCTGCTTCTCCCTCTCTCACTCCCCCTGCTTGTGTTCCTGCTCTGGCTGTGTTTCTGTCAAATAAATAAAAATCTTTAAAAATAAAAAAAATAAAAAAATAAAAATAAAAATAAAATTTAGGGGCACCTGGGTGGCTCAGTTAAGTGTCTGCCTTCAGCTCAGGTCATGATCCCAAACGTCCTGGGACTGAGTCCTGCATCAGGCTCCTTGCTCAGCAGGAAGCCTGCTTCTCTCCCTCTGCCTGCCACTAACCTGCTTGTGTACTTTCTCTCTGACAAATAAATAAATGAAATAAAATAAAATAAAAGAATGGTTTTGTTCTGAGAACAGAGTAAAACTGAGATGCAGTAGGCAGATGCCTTGGGCCCCTCAAGATTCCTGGACCCTTGTATATGCACATCTCCCAGTTCATGTCCCTCTAGGTATGGCTACGAGGGATTTCCCAACAGATGTAATTAAGGCCCCAAATCACTTGACCGTAAGATAGGGAGATTATCCTGGTGGGCCGGACCTAATCACATGTGCCTTTTTTTTTTTAAGTTTTTTTTTTTAATAATTTCATTTTTAAATAATCTCTGTACCCAACATGGGGCTCAAACTCAAATGCTCTTCTGACTGAGCCACCCAGGCATCCCTCATATAAGCCCCTTAATCTGGGTCGAGAAGCCAGAGTTTCAAAGTGTAAGAGGAATTCAGGGTGTGGGAGCTTTTCCACTCTGGCTTTGAGATGGAGGAGGCCGCCTCAAGGAGTTGAGAGAGCTCCCAGCTGACAGCGAGGAAACAAGGGAAGTAGGACACAAGTCCTACAACCAGAACTGAATTCTGCCACAGCCCAAAGACCTATGAGAGCCCCATGAGCTTCGGAAGACAAGTATAGCGCAACACACAATTGCAGCCACATGAGCGGCTCATCCACAGAAACTGAAATAAATGTGATTGTTTTAAACTACTAAATTTATAATAACCTGTTGAATAATAAGTAGACATTTAATACAAATTTAATACTACAAAAGCTTTAGAACTTAGTAATATTTTATTAGGGGTGACTCGGTGGCTCAGTGGGTTAAAGCCTCTGCCTTCGGCTCAGGTCATGATCTCAGGGTCCTGGGATGGAGGCCCGCATCATGCTCTCTGCTCAGCAGGGAGCTTGTTTCCTCCGTTCTCTCTGCCTGCCTCTCTGCCTACTTGTGGTTTCTCTCTCTATCAAATAAACAAAATCTTTCTATAAATAAATAAATAAATAAATATAAAAATTTCATGTATTTATTTGATAGAGACAGACAGCTAGAGGGAACAGCAGGGGGAGTGGGAGAGGGAGAAGCAGGCTTTCCACTGAGCAGGGAGCCCGATGCAGGGCTCTATCCCAGGACCCTGGGATCATGACCTGAGCTGAAGGCAGACACCTAATGACGAAGCCACCCAGGTGCCCCAAAATAAGTACATTTTCTTAAAAAAATAGTTAAGACAAAAGTAAATTCTGAATTCATTTTGACTAAGTGTTTTAACCATGAGGCTACAGGGCAGAAAGACAAAAGGATGCCCTAGAAGAAAGCATGCAGATCGCCTCTGAATGAGCACACCTGCCTTAGGAGGTAATAGACTCAGGAAAAATTAAAAGGTCACCTGTAACCTCCTAGAAGCCTCCTATGAGCCAAATCCAATCGATCTGTCCATCCAAATCTTCCTTGATCTCTAAGCCAACTTGACACAGACCTCCTCCTCCACCTACCCCTAGGGCGACTCCACAGTCTACTGTGTCAGAAGCCCTCCGAGAGCCCCTGGCTTTCAACTAGATTATGAGGTCTCCCAAATCTTTATCTCCAGCCTAAACATTCATCTTGAACTACAGACCTGCATCTCCAACTGCCCACTGGTCCACCTGGGTACCCCATAAGCACTTCCAATTTAACCTATCCACAACCAAGCTCATCATCTCCCCTTCCTCCTGTTTTCCCCATCTTGATGGGTGTCACCAGCCAGTGAGCCTCCCAAGTTAGAGAAAGGGAAGTAATTCTAGATGCATTCGATCAATAAACATTTAAGTGCTAATAAAAACCCCTGCCACCGTGGAGATCATGGGTATTAAGTGAAAGAGATAGACAATAAAATGCTAGGAGTACCGCGGTGAGATGTGCTAAGGAGCATGGGGAGATGGGGACCGAGCGCAGAAGAGCAGGCTCGGGATAAGCCCAGTGTGCACGTGTGAGGGCTAGAGTAGGAAGATGAGGGGCAGATTTGGGGGCAGAGTGCTTTTAGGACACTGGCCAACACTTAGCAGAGTGACATGTCACTCCAACTTGGGATCTAGCAGCTCACTCTGTGAACGCTGTCACACCACCTCTTCTGGACTGCAGCCCTACCCTTACTCTGGTCTGGTCACTCCCAAGTCAGGGCCACTATAACTAATGAAGCCCTCTCTAGTCCATTTGTATCACCGTTCCTATTGTCCCTACCCTAAGAGTCAGGAGCTCTCAGGCCTCACTTTGGGCTAATGGCTTCCCACCAAGTCTCATCCTGGTTCAAATCACCTGTCATACTTGCTGTGTCAGCTCACTCTCAAGAATCCTCAAATCCGGGGTGCCTGCTTCCTCCTCTCTCTCTGCCTGCCTCTCTGCCTACTAGTGATCTCTGTCAAATAAAAATAGATAAATAAATAATCTTAAAAAAACAAAAACAAAAAAAAGAATCCTCAAATCCAGGGCACCTGGGTGGCTCAGTGGTTGAGACTCTGCCTTCAGCTCAGGTCATAATCCCGGAGTCCCAGCATCAAGCCCTACATCAGGTTCCCTGCTCAGCGGGAAGGCTGCTTCTCCCTCTCCCACTTTTCCTGCTTGTGTTCCCTCTCTAGCTGTGTTTCTCTCTGTCAAATAAACGAAAATCTTTAAAAAAATTTTTTTAATTTTTTAAATTAAAAAAAAAATTAAAAAGAATCCTCAAATCCGGGGTACCTGGGTGGCTCAGTGAGTTAAGCCTCTGCCTTCAGCTCAGGTCATGATCTCAGGGTCCTGGGATCGAGCCCCCACATCAGGCTCTCTGCTGAGTGGGGAGCCTGCTTCCTCCTCTCTCTCTGCCTGCCTCTCTGCCGACCTGTGTTCTATGTCAAATAAATAAATAAAATCTTGGGGTGCCTGGGTGGCTCAGTTGGTTGGGCAATTGCCTTTGGCTTAGGTCATGATCCCGGAGTCCCGGGATCGAGCCCAGCATCAGGCTCCCTGCTTGGCTGGAAGCCTGCTTCTCCCTCTCTCACTCCCCTCTCTTGCTTCTGTTCCCTCTCTCACTGTGTTTCTCTGTCAAATAAATAAATACAATCTTTTAAAAAATAAATAGATAAATAGATAGATAAATAAATAAAATATTGGGGAGGGAAGAATCCCCCAAGCCCCCTTCTTTTCTTCTGCGGTCTTCCCTTCCCACCCTCGCCTTCCACAATTTAGACCCCTTTATAGCAGCGCCACTTCAGAGCTCTGTCCCCCAGAACGGCCGACCCACACATTTGGCCATCAATAATTTTCTTCGAGTCTCATACCCAGAACCACCTTCCCAGGGCACTCAGCACAATATTTGACCTAACCTGCGGTACCCAACCACTTCCTGTCTCCCACCAGACTAAGAGCTCCCAGAGGCCAGCAACTGTCTTTTATCTCTATTTCCCCAACTACTTAGCACAGCATCTGCCATTCAGTAGGTTCTCAACAGACATTTAAACCACATCTTCACGATTAAATATGCTCATTTTTATTCTATGTCCTGAAATTTGATACTTAAAAACTGCCTGTACTTCAGTTTAGGATATTATTGATCACTTTTATATGAAGTTCTGGTTTATCATATTTCACTCATGTTTCCATGTTACAAGAATCCTACAAATTAATCAACTTTTGACGTTTATAGTCCCATATGGAAATCTACACACTGGCTTATCTATTTTCAACACCATGAAACATGCTTAAGAATGTATAATTTTTTTAAATGTATAATTTAAATAACTACAGCCAGGTTTTATTTATTTTAAAATACTTACGATAGGGACGCCTGGACGCCTTGGTAGAGCGACTGCCTTCGGCTCAGGTCATGATCCTGGAGACCCGGGATCGAGCCCCGCATCGGGCTCCCTGCTCGGCAGGAAGCCTGCTTCTCCCTCTCTCACTCCCCCTGCTTGTGTTCCCTCTCTCGCTGTGTTTCTCGCTGTCTAATAAATAAAATCTTTTAAAAAATAAAATAAATAAAATAAAATAAATTAAGATACTACGGGCCCCTCCCCAATGGCATTTTCTCTCTCATCCTTCCTGGAGGTACTGTCCTGACTTCCATGCAGGCCTTTCCAGCTTTACTTGTGTTGTCTAGTGTTTTTAGAAGGCGCTTCCAAGCAAAGTGAAGGAGCCAGGCCACTGGGGAAGTAGCCACCCTGGGCCCTCCACCCGCGTTGGTACCAGCCCAGGGCCGCCAGGCTCCTCTGCACCATGATGTTGCATTCTCTGATGATGGAGTGCCTGGCGTCCCACATGCAGTTCCCCACAATCTCAACTTTTTAATATTCAGTATCACTGTATTCTTACACATATTTAGGAAACAGAACAATGGATCAAATTTCCCACCCTAAGGGTTGTTGTGAATCCCTGAAAGAGATAAATCCAGAATTGTAATAAGATCATGAGACTTAAAACCTCGCCCCAGGGGAGCCTGGGTGGCTCAGTTGGTTGGGCGGCTGCCTTCGGCTCATGTCATGATCCCGGAGACCCGGGATTGAGCCCCACATCGGGCTCCCTGCTCCCCGGGAAGCCTCCTCCCCCGTCTCTCACTCCCACTGCTTGTGTTCCCTCTCTAGCTGTGTTTCTCACTGTCAAATAAATAAAATCTTTAAAAAAAAAAAAAAAAAAAAAAAACCTCACCCCAATTTCTTAATGGGTTTTTCACTGAACTATTACCATGTATTGTGAGCTAACGACTCTGTTCAGTAGCTTAGTCATGCTGTACCCAAAAAAGCCTGAGAATTCAACTACAGCAAAGAATCAAAGACCTGCCCTTTTATATGCCAGTTTACATCGTGTATCTCAAATTTTCTGTTTTTCTCACATTTTTTAAAAACATTTTTGCAAGTAGTCCTTATCAAACGCTTAATATGGAAATTCTTAATGTGTTGTTCAAATAACAAAAAAAACATCAATTTTATCACACAATTACCGGGATCTACAAACCTTACTTTCTTTGTGAAACCATCCAATCTGCCAGGCATTACTTTTACTTTTTCAACGTTTTAAGGTTTTTTTAAGGAAAAAGGTGCACCGAATTTGACCCCCGCGTCGGGCTGCCCCAAGTTCAGCGGCGTGAGTAACGCCGGCGCAGGTGGACACTGGATGAAGCGTCTCGCGCGTCTGGCAATTCCAAGACCGGGATCGCCGAGGAGGCGACGTGGAGCCGGCCCCGGCCAGGGAGCCCGCCCGCTCGGCACCCGGCATCCCGGAGCCTGACAGGCGCGCCCGCCCAGGGCGGTGCCGCGGGAGAGGGCGGGGGCCGGAAGGAAGAGGGCCGATTCGGACAAAGGCCACCCGGCCGGCCGCCCGTCCCCGCGCGCCGCGTCCCCGGGGGCGGCTGCAGTCCCGCTCCCCAGTCGCGTGGCTCCGGGGGCCCGCAGCTGTTCCCGCGAGCCGCTGCCCCCGCCCGCAGCACGGCCGAGGGGTGCGGGGCCGGGGACGCGCCGGGGGAACGTCCACGGGGAGGGGCCGGGGCCGGAACCGGAGACCGGGATGGAGAAGGGGCTGGGGCCGGGGGCGTGAGGTCTCGCACGGGCCGGGACGCGGAGGAGGTCCGGGGGCCGCGGCACCGGGGACGAGGAGCCGCAGCGATGGGGACGGCGGCGGGGACCCGAGAACCGCAGTCCGCGCAGCGGCCGTGGGTGAGGACCGGGGCGCGGCCGGAAAGGGGACTGTGGACTCACCGTGCTGCTCCCGCGGGGCCGCGCGCTCCCGCTGTCAGCACCGGGAGCTCGCGGGGCGCGTGCGCGGAGCAGGACCGCGCGGGGCCCGCCGCCTCAGCCGCCTCAGCCGCGGCGCCGCGGTCACGAACGAGGGACGCCGGCGCGGCCGCCCCGCAGCATCCTCCGCGGCCCGCGAGCGCTGTCCCCCGCAGCCCCTCCCCGCAGCCGCCGCCCCGCGCCCGCCGGCTCTGCTCTGCTCCGGCTCCGCCGCGCCCGCCGCCGAAAATGGCGTCTCGGCGTCCCACCCCCGAGTCGGCGCTCCCGCCCCACAATGCCGCGCGCCGCCCGTGACGTCACCGGCCCGCCGGGGGGCGGGGCGCGGCCGGGAAGCCGAGGTCCCCGCGCGGTGCGGAGCCCGGCGGACGCGCGACTGGGGGCGCTGGGGCGGGGCGCCGCGGTCCTCGACCACCGCGCCCCGGCCCTTCCGCCCGCCCGCCTGTCTCCGGAGTCACGTGCACTGTGTGCCAGGCCCGGTCTTCACGCGTTTCAGTCTCCCCGGAACTCCCAAGAGGGCTTTCAGCCGCCTCTCCAAAGGAAGGGGGCCTGAGCAGCCAGGCCCAGCCAGGAGGCCTCTCTGCCTGCTCCAGGGAAATCGAGCCCTCCCCATCTCATTATCCCCTCGCTGCCCAGGAGCCTCAAGAATCAGAGCTCAAGGGGAGTTTCCAGGCGCTCCCCTCAGCCAAACAGGCCTCATAGGAACCACCCGCCACCGCCTGGCAAGGGCAGAGATGCCACCCCCTGCTGCCGCACCCCACCCGTAGGCCGCGAGCCACGACCTCGAGCCCCCTCCTGAAGGGCAGTCCTGCCAGGTCAGAGAGTGCTCCCGGCCTCTGGCTGCTGCATCTCAGCGCGGCAGGCCTGACTCAGCAGCTGGCCTGCCAGGAGGACGCTTGCTGATTCAGTGGGCAAGGCTCAGCTGTCTTCCTGCCTCGGCCTGACCGCCACCCCTCGGCCTGACCGCAGACGTGCCTAGGGCCCCTGGCATGATTAACCTGGACACCTTCCTCCACTCCACACTTGCTTTAGAACTGCTGTGTGCTTGAGATGTACCAAGCCAGCACCTGCAGCCCTCTTAACCCTTGAATTATGGGGGTCCCTGCGTGGCTCAGTTGGTTAAGCAACTGCCTTCGGCTCAGGTCATGATCCCGGAGACCCGGGATGGAGCCCCACATCGGGCTTCCTGCTTGGCGGGAAGCCTGCTTCTCCCTTTCTCACTCCCCCTGCTTGTGTTCCCTCTCTGGCTGTGTTTCTCTCTGTCAAATAAATAAATAAAAATCTTTAACCCTGGAATTAGTCGCCAGGGAAGTCAGGGCTCCTAGATTTTCACAGGGAGATGCAATTACTTTATTTTCAGGTAAATGCAAAATGCTCAGCTAAAAAGGTGTGAGGGAGAAGCAGGGTATCAAACCACCTTTCCACACTCCCTTAGTGATTTGACCACACAGCAGCTTGGATGTCACCTGCTCTTCAAGGGACTGGGTACACAGCTGTCATCAAAGTGCTCTAGAGGAGAAAGGAGCAGGCTGAGTGAGGCTCCTTTCTCTGTGACTCAGGGCTTAGTGCCTGTTTCCTCCACTCACCCAGAAACCTGACACGCTTGATGTCCTCTTCTCATGAACAGCCACTTTCGTATTGCTGTGGTCCAGCCCTCTCGATCCCCACTGCTGCCACTCTGTTTAGGCTTTATTATCTTGTTCTTTCATTGTCCCAACAAATATTTGTTGAGCTGCCCTGATCCCCACCATAAGAGCCAAGGTGTGCTGGCAAAGAGGATAGATAAGATACCCACTGTAGCTCGCACGGTGCTTGCTATGCAGAGAAAAATAAGGCAATGGCGAGGTGGTGGAGTGAACGCTGAGGCAGGCACGTGAGCTGAGACCTAAGTGACCAGAAGAAGCCAACTGAGCAAAACTGGTAGGGAGAGAACTCCAGGCAAAGGTCTTCAGGCACGGATGAGTCTGGAATGATGGGGAGAGAGAGCAAAGGCCAATTCGTCCACCACATCTGCAGGTTCCTTGAATCTGATCCTGCTGCTTCCCTCATGGAAATGCTATCATGCACCCATCGCTCAGGGTGAGGGGCTGGGGTACAGGCATTTCGTGCCGTTCTCACTCAGAGTCTCAAACTGACGCTAACAATCAGTCACCCACTGTCACTGGGCAGCCCTGGGCATTCGCAGTCACTTTCAATCCTCTGACCCTCAGGAACCCCAAGAGAGGCCCTGCTCTCCCCATTGACAGATGTTGCAGCTAAGATCCTACAGGTTTCCTGGTTTGCTTGCCGCTTCCAGGGATTAACTCAGCTTTAGGACTCAGAAGGGAGCAGGTATGTGCTTCCCATGTGGGCACCAACAGAGCTGAGGGAACCTTTGTGGTGGAAAAGCTTCAGCAAGGCTACCAAAGGGTAGCAAATCCACTACCTGTCCTTCCCCACAAACCTAGAGGACCAGGGCCCCAGGAAGCACACACCTGTTGGCGCAAGTCCTGGTGGCCTTGAGCACCCTTGTGACCAAGAACCTGCCGGGCTCGCCAGGGTCCTGGACGGTGGGACGGTGACCCATAGGGACAGCATGGGGCCTTTGGAGCAGGCCCTCTCCTTGCTCCCTTAAGTGCTCTTTCCTTCTGAAAAAGGCAGCCTGCCTAGAAGGGCCACCTCCCTCTCCTCCTCTCTCTCCTTCCTCCTGCTTTCCCCAAACAGATGGGGAAAGATGTCTTGTCCTCTGCCCTCTTTCCCCTCCTTCTCTGACCCTTTCACTCCCCTGTTGTGAAAGTAGAGAGATAAGCAGGCAGCCTGGAGACTGAAGTAGAGCTGGGGCTGGAGCACAGATTTGGGGGTGGCCTACAGGACCCAGATGAAGCCAGGACTGAAGTCCCCTGGTCAAGGAAGAGCAAAGCCACCCACATGCCAAACTCCTGCTGTTGCCCAGGCACCTGGGAGTCAGAGATAAATCAGGAGTGTACAGTCTCCATCCCCAAGATTTATTGAGCACTACTGGTGTCAGGTATGAAGCTGGGCAGCGAGAGAACAGACATCCCGATGCCGGCCGGCAGCCTGTGGAGCTGAGAAGGCTCAGCAGCAGCTTAGGGGCTGCAGGGGTGGCTCTATGTCCCTCAGTGTAGGGGGATTCCTTGGAAGAGGGACAGTCACATGGCAGGTGGGAAGGATGCAGCCGTTGAAGCCCAGGTGATGGAACTGCAGGGAGAACAAAGCACACAATCATGTCTCGTCTGGAGCATGGAGAGGGGTCCTGCTTCTCACTGTAAGTGTCTGTGGATGTCTCTGTCCAGAGCAGCCCTTTGAGGGAGATTGGGATGCCGGGGTTTCCCTTTGCTCCCCAGGAGTCTGCAGCCTAGTGGATAGCTCCAGTGCATTAGTGTCTGAAGAGGAGAGGGAGGGAGGGAAAGGAGGCCCCGGAACCCTGCCTATGGCAGCGTGGCGGGGCTGGGAAGCGATTCTTGGTGAGTGTCCTTAGTCCGGAGGGGGCGACGTGTCCGGGCGGTTCCAGCCAGACACGGGGGCCCCGCGCACCCCTGGAGAGACAGGCAAGGAGCCGGGTAAGCATAGGTTGTGTGGCCGGTACCCCACCCCCGTCTTCCCGGGAGTCGCGCTGTGCTTCCTCC
>PITA01035170.1:0-10799 GCA_004023965.1 Spilogale gracilis
GCCACAGGGCCGGTGGGCGAGGGGAGGCCGAGCTCTGTGTCGTGCCCGCTGTTGCAGGCGCGCAGCCGGGGGCGCACGTCTGTTCGGGGCAGCAGCCCGCTCGCCCGGGGCCGCCTCTCCTCCTCAGTGCGCGACGCCGAGCTGATCCTCTGACTCCAAGGATGAGGCGGAGATCGTAGCTCCCCCGAGACTGGACGGAGGTGCAGCAGGTCCTACAGCCGTTCAAGAGCGTAGGAGGAGTCGGGCTCCAGGAGTTACCGCACTGTTCGCCGGCGGCGGGACGTCGGAGGCCGAGCCGGTCCGCACCCGGCGCTGCGGTTGGGCAGCTAAGGAAGGCGGGGGTACCCCCGCACAGGCAGCAGCGCAGTCAGGCGTTAGTTGAGACGGAGACGTGATACCAGGAAGACAGAAGAGTGCGAAGGCCAGACCTGGGGAGACACCTTACTTTTCCGTTTCCAGGGCCACTTCAAGTTGTCAGGGTTTTTTCTCACACATTAACGGGGTCATCAGTTTCCATAATGGCCTCTGAAAAGGGATTTATGATGAGCTGTACCCTAACGAAAGAAGTTTAACTAGTTGATGATTTGTAACATCATTGACATAATGAAAATCTGGCCTGCGTACATTTAATATAGCTCAGTAATTAAGAGATAAGGTAGAAATTTGGTTTGGGTGGTCATTGTGATAACAGGAGTGTTGTTCCCAACCACTGAAGTCGCCTTTTCCGATCCAGTCACTTTAAAGGAAAAATGCTCTTTAAGCACATGTAATTTCATGAGTCATTGCTGAGTTTGATGATAGTGGTGAGATTGGTCTTTCAGGTTGAAATATAGCTTATTTGTAGTTTGATTTAAAAGCAAAAAGCCAAGATCTTAGATATAAGGTAATAGAAATGGAGAAAGTTCTTCTTAGTATTTATTTACTAGTGTTTTGTGTAGAAGAGAGGTTTGGCAGAGCTATCTGATGTGAAAAGCACATGTGGAAAGTTAGCAATAGTAAGAATGCTTTGAATTTGTATAGCACTTTCCAGAGTGACCCCTTCATGTCACATATGATCCCCAAAAGAGTTTTGTATGGTAAGCGTTTATTCCGATACATAAGTCAGGACAAGCACCGCCTATGTTCCAAACCTTCTAATGGCTTCCCATTGCACTGCAGGAAAAGCCAGACTCCTTTAGAATACCTGAGTTGCCGCATAGGACCCAGATGCTCCTCTCCCTTTTCTGACCTCATCTTCCATTACTCTTCTCCGCTCCCCTCTGTCACTGGGCATCAGCTATACTTGGCTTTCTTAGTATTCCTTCAACAGGCTGGCCTGTTTCTACCTCAGGGCCTTTGCTCACACCACACCCTTTTTTGACCCCAGATATCTGTAGGGCTTTCTCCCTCCGTTCCGTCATGTCTTTGTCCAGGTGTTATCTTCTTCAGTGAGATCTTTGATCATTCTTTGAAACTTCTTTCTTGCATTATTTCTCTCCTTAACACTCATCACCATCTGACATAGTGTGTTTTAAGATTTCTGTTTATTCTTTATGTTTCTATATTCATTTCTGTATAGTCTCCCCATTAGAATGTAAGCTTCATGATGGCAAGGATTTATTCACTGCTCGTTGTCTCACACCTAGAATAGCGCCACAATATGTGTTAAATGATTGAATTTTACACAAATGGAAATTCAGATAACTGCTTATTCAGGCTTATACCTATAATAAACCTCCAGCCTTCTATCTTCAGAGCTCATAGTTTTTCACTTTTTAGTGAAACACTCCACCTCACCTTTGAAAAAATACTTAAGAACCTAATTCTAATTTTTACTTATTTTATTATTTTTTTTATTTTTACTTTATGAAATAAAACGAGCCCTTATCACCTTAATAAATGTCCTTCAAGTCATAATTTCACCTCTAACACTTTAACAGTCTGCATACAGTTAGAGCAGGCATTCATCCTCTTATCAGTAACATTCTCAGAAAAGACCAGTATTTTGTCAATTGCAGAAAGAAGCAAATATTCACAAGTTGTCCTGTTTATTTTTTTAAAGCTAATAAATAATTGTGCCTATATGAGTCCTTTATGGATTAAAGATGGTTAGACTTTTCTCATCCTGCTTGATTTGTGCATTTCACAGCAGGGATGCCATTAAAATCGGCCTTTCATGTATAGTTTTTTAAAGGCCAGAAGTGCGCAAAAGTGGAGTTCGGTAAACTTGCTGATTGTCCCGTTCTGCCACTTTGAACCTTTCAGAAAGTCTTGACATGATTTCCCCCCTAGAATGCTGTATTGAACTGAGATTGTATTAAAACAGTGACAGATTAGGTCAAAGGAAGTTTTTTTCCCTTGGCATCATGCATTCCAAATACAAACAGCCTTTTATGATGAGCAAGACAAAACTAAATCTCTCCTCTTAACTTTTCTGAGCGTTGTATTCTTTGGTGATTGTGTTGTTTTTCCCCTTTAGAAAGAACCAAAATAGTAAGATCTGTACTGAATTAGCCTACTGTAAAGTAGTTCATAGGCTCTCAAACTAGAAAACCATTTTTTTGGATATGATTGAACATTTTTTTAAGTCATTGGAAAATCTTTGTTTTTGCTGGGTATGGTGAAGGTAGTTTGAGAAATAACTACATATATATATTATATAATTGACAGCAAGGACTAATACCCTTTATTCTGCCTGGAAATCTTCTAACCAGCAGTTTTACTTCGCCTTAAAGTGATTTATAGTTGACCTTCATTATCACAGATGCCCAACAGTATTTGTTCATACCTCTTTTACAGATAACATTCTGCTTGAAGTCTGGTTGTTTGTGTATTTGTCTTCTCTCTACTACAGATTGCTGAGTCCTCAAGAATAAGGACAGAGCTTACTCATGTTTGTATCTCTCCCAGGGCCAGTGCTTTACAGATACTAGGTGCTTAATTAAAATGTTTAAATGAAGTCATTAGGGGGAGGATAGCCTGCTGAATTGAAAATGTCAGAGTATAAGTTAGATGCAGTGGAATTTGTGTTGTTTTATCTTAACTTGAAACTTTTGAAAGTTACTAATTCAAATGTATTGTAATTACATTTTCTGGATTCCTTACTCTGCCGTCCCCTCAGGTCCCTTTCATCCTTCCAACCAACCGTGAGGGCACCTGGTCTATTACAGTATTTGATCAGTCAGACCACCTGTTCCTTCACAAGAGAGGAGAGTTTCTTTTTTGATTTTCCCTCTACATTTTAGAATTTGGGGAATTGTTGTCCTTATCACAGAACATTTACTGATTATCAGCAGTTCATGAGCACATACACTCCCATGTGATTGTGCCCGTGTGTAAAATAAAAGTCAAACCAACAAATATTTTCCTCTGTTCTCTTACCTGCAAAGCGGGGCATTCACTTTCCAGAGCCCTTGTGCATATGAAATGAGATCAAGTCTATTAACGTGGCCAAGTCAGTGTCTTCTATGTTGGCCGACACTTCATTGTTCAGACTTGGGCTTTGCTCAAGTATGCAGTGTTCTCTCTCTCTCTCTCTTTACAATTTGATCAAGATCTTTCCAAAGCAACGTCACCAGTAACTAAGGAAGAAATGAAGCCCCAAACGAGAGTTGGCTTTGTCTGGGCTGGCTGGCTGAAGGCCAGGGTCAGCCGGTGATTACTCGTAGCCTCTCCAGTACCCACACTACCACCTTGCCACCTTGGAGAGGGAGCACTCCTCAGGTCTGGGATTCTGTGTTTCATGCAGCTCCCCATTCTTGCCTGTTCAGTCACTCTTGCCTTTGTTTCTTCCGGGAACTTGCTCCCTCCTGTTTTTGTTACCAAATGCTTGTGATTCTAGGCTCTTACTTAGACTTACCGCATCAAGATCTGTGGAATTGGAGTGTCTGCCTGGGTATTAGCCAGTTTCCCGAACTGAGTGTTTGTGATTGTGATGCACAGATTTGGGACTGGGTCACTAGGTCGCTTAGCTGGTCCTGTTTTTCCCCACTGGGCAGACATCCAGGTTTTCCTTCCTTTGCAAACTACCGTTAAGTGTGGTAGTTGAGCCTCACAGTGTTGGTACCCTGAGTCTGCCCACTCATGCCCACTCCCCAGGTCCTCTTTCATCTTGCCTACTCAACCAGCCTAGTGCCTCAGTACCCCAACTGGCCACAGATCCTTTGAGCTTTTAGAAATTGAGGCGTCGATGATACAGGGATATGAGATACCTCTCACACAAATATATTCTCTTACTTCTGCAAGTGTCTGACATTGGGGTCTCTGTCACCCCGTCGTCCATTAAGCTAGCTCCATCACACAGTGTGTTGGGAAGGAGAGAAGGTGGCGGTGCAGCATTGTTTCAGGCCCGTCCCTAAGCCATGCTGATTTCCTGGGGCCTGGTCTCTGCTCTTTCTTCATCCTTCAGGCATTGGAACCGGCCTTTCTCGGGCTCCAGTCTTCATTCCTACCAAATTCTGCACACCATCCCCCCGCAGCAGTGTCTATAGATTCAAGAGGTCACATGTCAGGGCACCAGGATTGTTGGATATGTGATTGAGTTTAAGGGATTTTTTTGCAAAGTGAGTTGTTGACTTCAGCCTGCAGCTTCACATTTGCATCCCTCTGTGCCTTCTACTCATCACGTTTGCCTCAAATGGAGCAGCACAATTTTTTTTATTATAAAATATACATAATATTTACCACTTTAACCGTTTTTTAAGCGTATGACTCGATGGCATTAAGTCCATTTGCATTATTGTTCAGCCATTACCACCATCCATCTCTAGAACTTTCCGTCATCACAGACTGAAACTCTGTACCCATTAAACACTAACCCCCCATTACCGCTTCCCCAGCCCCTAGTCTACTCTTTTCTACTTTCTGCCTCATATAAGTGAAATCTACAATATATGATTTATTTCACTTAGAGAACAGCAGTTTTGTAACTTGTATTTTTCAGGATTTGGAGTTCTGTAAAAGAGTGTGAGGTTAAACAATGTTTGAATGTACTGACTCTTTCTGAATTGTAACCTTTCTCACTGTTCAGCTTAGCTTGTTGAATCCCTCCCTGGGACATTCACTTCCTGTCTTCGGGGTTGCCCCTGTCTCTAGAACATTAAGCACAGGGGCTTACTGAGTGGATGAAGCTAAGAAGCAACAGGCCACACTGATTCCCGAAGTCACTTATGCCTTGCTTTGGTGCGATTGTGGATAAAGGTGGGATTTCTTTTGAGGCCACAGCTCCATTTGGGAGGTTTGTGCTTGTGCTGGGGGTCAGTTTGAGAGTGTCCTGGAGGGAACAGTCTCATCGATACCGGCAGCCACAGGAAGCTTCTCCAAGAGCCTGGTTTCTCCGGAAGACTCAGTTGTCTGCGAGCTGCTTGCGTCATGTTGTCAGATTCTGGCCCTGTATGGTTTCCGGTACAGAGCAAGAATATAATCTGATGTTGAGTTTTGGGTTGAAATTGCTCGGTGGGGACATATACTTTCGTTTTAATGAACAACATAAGTGGGACATTTGCCCTTTCCCCCCCATGTGCCTAGTTGAATGGATTTCAAATAAGAGAAGAAATTTCCTTAAGTTTAGTGGAATTTTTCTGGAAAGAGTAATCCAACGTCCTTTTAGAGTTGTTGAGTTGGGGAATAAGAGTCTAGGGGCAGGTCACTGGCATGATCCTTAAAGCCTTGTTTTGCTGATGCTAGTAACTTCATATTCAGGAACAGTCAGGGGCGGAAAGGGTGTCCGAAGTCATTAAGTTCAGCCTTTAGGCCTCGGTGTTCTTACCTCAGGGGTCATTAGGAAATTCTCAGCTGCGGGGTGCAAGCATTGAGCATTGTGGGGGGGAGATATAATAGATGTTCAGTAAGGGTGTCAGAATGGTGACTGTTAATAATAAATGGAGTGCGTCCAAAAGAGAAGGATCAGGGTAGTAAGTGGATGGGAACCAGGGTCTGGGGATGGTTAGCACAGAGGAAAAACAGTTTAGAGGGGCAGGCATGATACGTGTCATTAACTCCCTGGAGAGCTGTCAAGTAGGAGAAGAATGGGATTTTTTATGTGTCTTATTGGTGCTAACCACAAAAAGTTACCGCGGAGAGACTGTAGCCCCAAATTAATGGGAATTTTCTAATACTTAGAAGAACATTCAGCCTGAATAGGCCACGTTGGGATTTAGAGCAGTCTTAAGTTCATCACGGGTAGTCAATGATACAACTGCAGTAACATTCGTAATTACAGGTAGCATCCGTCCCCATTTCACAGATGGCTTTTGAGAGCAGGGACGGTATTGTCCACAGGCCCCCCACAGGCAGCCTGCCACCCGCCAGGCTCTTCCTCATTTCCCATGAGTGAGATTAAAATGTTTTCAAACACCAGATTTGTGTCCATCCTGCTGCACAAGTTGCACTGAGTAATATATGCATCTAACTTGCTTTAAAATGTTTATTTTTTCTCGAAAAATATTAGTTATATCTAAAATGTCCTTGCCCCATTTTTTTTGTATTTTTTCTTTATCTCCTGGATTGTTGTAAAATGCTTACATTCAGTGTCAGCATATTAGTTGTAACCTTTTATTGCTATTGATATCTATAATACGTTAAGTAAATCTTCATTTTGCTGACCTCTTTGAGGATGCATGGCATCAGCAGATTCTCTCTTTCACTGGACAGGTGAGAGATTAGCAGGATCAAGTCAATTTTTCCCTTTTTGCTTTGTTTTCTCCAGAGCAGCAAGATTCATTGTCTAGCAAGGGGGAAACTGTGTTAAATGGCAGAATTTGTCTTCCGGTTAATGGTTTAAAGAGTGAATGTAAATTATAGAGCTTGTTTGCACAATGTCTGATAGGTACGGCTCTAGGGGAGTTCTTTTGTAAAAAGCTGTTTAAGCAAGACAATCATTTTGACTTCACCAGATTAATAGCGCAATAATTAATAGTGCAAGGGCTTTTTAGTATAAAAACTGGCTTATAGATAATTTGAGATGGCAGTTTCCTCTTCCCTTCCAAGATCAGTAAGGCTGCTTTGCCATACCCATTTCCACTTTTAGCAAAGGAAAGAGCTTTCTGTGTACTCACATGACAGTTCTTGAGGCCATTCGTTAAGCTTGAGGGAGGTTGGCAGGAGCAGGGGCCTCGGTGGCCCCAGAGTAACCGTCTCAGTGCGAAGCTGGGGGGCCTCTGAGAGTCGGCCATGTGGAGCCCCTGCAACTGTCGCTGCAGACCACGTCCCACAAGGGCAGTGGGGTGGGTGTTGGCGATGACTCTTCTCCCTTACTTTGTTCTTTTGTCTTCCTTCTAACCAGTTTCCCCCTCTGTGCTTTGTAGGAAACTGAGTCTCTCGAAGAATCTACAGATGAGTCTGAGGTAAGGTGGCGGTTGGGGAGCCTGAGGACTTCTTGCTCACCATGTCATCTTGAGCCTGTTCTGCCTTGTTAAATGGACATTGCTGGGGGTTGGGGGGGTAAAATAAGGCCATAGGAGAAGAATGTGACAGTTGTCTTTGAAAATATTAAAGGGACTGACTTAAACAGAAAAAGGAGCGCTTTCTCCTGATCTTGAATAGTAGTTTCACCCCAAGTCTGTTAGCAGTGGGAACTTTGATGCAAAGTTTCACAGACTAATCTTGACACTTAAAAAAAAAATTCTATATTTTGGGGGCTCCTGGGTAGCTCAGTTGGGTTAAGTTCTCGCTTTGGCTCAGGTCATCATCTCAGGGTTATGAGATGTACCCCAAGTTGGGCTCTCCTCTGGGTGTGGAGTTTGCTTAAGATTCTCTCTCCCTATGCTCCTTCCCCCTCCCCTACTCTTGCACGGGCTGTCTTTCAAAAATCAATCAATCTATTTTAATACAACCACTCTAGGTTTTGTAATATTTATTCTTTCTTCATTCTTTTAATGACTATGACATGTTCACTGTGTAATTGCTAAATCACTGAAATTATAGTTTATTTCATAAAATAAGAAGGAAAGTAACTACCTGAAAAACTGTTAAGGAGCTGAGTTGTGCTAAAGATTGTATTTTAAGGAAAATAAAGTAATATATAAGGGTGGGCTTTTTAAAAAAAATTTTCTTTTCAAGACTATGCATAAGATGTAAGTATAACACAAATTAGTGAACTACCAATTTTTTGGATGGACTACTGATAAAAATTACATTTCTCCTTTTACTATTTCACTTAGCTCAGAGGAATGAAAAAATGTCTATGATAACCTGCCAGAAATTCACACCAATGTAACTCTAACCAAGATAGTCTATAAATTTAGGTTGATATTGCATATAGTTATTAGATGGATTTTGTTTGCTTTTTCAGGGAAAAGGTGGGCTTAAACATAGTCTTGTAGAGAGCATCTTATATATTATGCTATTATGCATTTGCAGTTCGGCTGTAGAGGCATGGTTCCTAATAATTGTACTGCTGAGGACCTCTGATCCTCTCTTTGGGGCTCCGGATAAGGCACTACAGAATTTGCTTTTAGATACGGTGTAATACTTGTTGATTTTTAATAAAATCCTGAAAAAGCAATTTAGCTTACTGTTCTCATTTTTGGAGACTTCTGGTTAACCACATTCTCAGAATCACTGGTCTAGAATTTGGCAGTGTTGGAGTCCTGTTCAAGAATTTCATTTCAGAGGTGAGGGGGATGTTGGCAGCCACCTAAATAAACCTTCCCACACGTCCTTCAGATGCTAAAGAGATCCACAAGGAGCGCAAATGGAACACACATAACTTATGCCTCCACTGTAATCAGGAAACAGGGCGTGCTGTAAACGTCAGCAGAGCCAGCTCTAGATTGAGTCGAGTTGAGTCCAGTGGAGGCCAGCTGAAGATGAAGAGAGTATAGATGAGTCCCAGCGTGGGTGGTGTACATGCAGAAGTGCCCCCTCCCGCAGGAGGGAGAAGGCCCCACCCTGAGTGGGCAATCCTGAGAACAGGTCTGACACCTGCTGGATCTGAGCACCGGCTGTTGGGAATTTAAATGAGGGGGTTGACATGGTGTGGGACCGGAGGGGATGGTGTTGAGATGAGGCTGGTCCTGGAGAGAGGGGGGAGGCATCCCTTGAAAGCATGGTGGTGATGTTAAAGGAAAGGGGGGAAATTAAAAGTACGAGGTAGGAAATCAGGACACTTGCCTCTCCTGTTTCCCCCCAAAAACATACCACTTAGTAAAGAAAATGCACTTCATATAGCTGTGTAAGACACCCGTGCAAGTACCTCGTCCCCTTCACAGGAACACCTACTTTTTGTGTGCAGGCAATCTGAGACTTGTAAAATGGAGCCGGAATGGCAAGAGCGTCCATTCAGAAAAATACAGCAAGAAGACAAGTGAGAACCAGGAATTCTCAGCCCAAACCAGCAGTGGCATAGCTGTCCATCGTGAGTTGAATGTCTTTAAACAAGCATTTGCAGATAGGAAAAACTACCTAAAACCAGAAATTTTAAAACTCACGATGGAAATGGACAAACTACTAGGAAGGAAGGAGATAAGAGCTGACCACTCAGGAAAGATGGAAGAACAAGATAGTTCTTGTGAAGTTGAAAAGACTAAGACCCAGAAGGTACCCTCACCATCTAATACCAGACAGCTGGTTCATAGGAGAAATGAGTTCACACTCTAGCCCCCAGATCTGGGCTCTTCCGTCATTTTGCCTGCTGGCTCTGGTGTCTTCTGCACAGGTGGGGACTGAGGGACTGCGGGGCAGGCCGTGGGTTCATCTCTCCGCTCTGCTTTGTACCTGCTGCGTGGCCCTGCACCCAGCTCCTGTGTTCTTCCGTTCCCTCGTGGGCTGCTGTGTGGGTTGCCATGAGGGTTAGATGAGACTGCATCTTGTGTGGTGCCTAGCACGTGGGAAGCCCTCCGCCTCAGGAAGGGTGGTGATCCTCAGCTTGTGTTTTGGAAGGAGTGCCCGTCTCCTTTTACAGCCTGGGGTCAGCTGCAGGGCTTGGAGAGACCCCCCCCCCCAAGACTCTGGGACCCAGGGTGGTTACTCTTAGTGGGTTTGCGGGCCAGCAGAGGCGTCAGGCTGGTGTTCTGTTGCCAAAAAAAAGCCCTTTATTTTTCCTTTTCTCCTCTTCCTCTATCGCCCCACTGGGTATTGTACTGTAAATTCAGCTTTCACAGGGCAGACATTTCCTTCATGCACTTTCCCCTCTTTATTCAAGTGCTCAGATAGTTTCCGTTTCTGCAAACAATAATGTTTAGTGGTTTCAACCATGAATTGTAACGGTTTATCTGTCTCCTTATGAAATGCCACATTTCTTATAGACTGGGCCTTTGTACTGGGAAGACTCTAGCATTAGGTTTTTCTGAAACTCTTACTTCTAAAAACGTTTAAACTTAATTTAATTAAAAAACTTTTAATTGTAAAATGCACATAACATAGAATTTGCCATCTTGGCGCACCTGAGTGGCTCTGAGGGGCACCTTAGTTAGGCGTCTGACTCTTGGGCTCACATCATAGTCTCAGGTTCATGAGCTCAAGCCGCTTGTTGGGCTTATGCTCAGCATGGAGTCTGCTTGAAATTCTCTTCCTCCCTCTCCTGCCATGTGAGCTTTCTAAATAAATAAATAAAATTTTAGAAAACTTACATCTTAACCGTGTTTAGTGTGTGGTTCATAGCAGCCTACCTCCAGAACTTGTTCATCTTGCAAAGCGGAAATTCTGTGCCCATCAAGTTACAGCTCCCTAGGTCTCCTTCCCCCGGCCCCTGGCAACCATCCTTCTACTTTCTCTGTCTGAATTTGACTGCTCTAGATACTTCATGTACGTCATGTAGTATCGATCTTTCTGGAACAGGCTTATTTCATTTAGCAGCATGCCCTTGAGGTTCATCCATTTTG
>PITA01035171.1:0-10812 GCA_004023965.1 Spilogale gracilis
TCTGGTTGTTTATTGAGAGTGGGGTATCGAAGTCTCCAACAATTATTATAGAACTGTATTTCTCCCTTCAACTTTTCAGTTTTTGCTTCATATATCTTGATTTGTTATTTCATGCATAAATGTTTATAATTGTTATATTTTATTAATGTAATAAATCTTTTATGAATGAATAACATCCTTCTTTTTCTCTTATAACTGTGGAGCCCAACTAGGGCTTGAACTGAGAACCCTGAGATCAATGCCTGAGCTGAGATCATGAGTTGGACACTCGACTGACTGGATCACCCAGACATATGACCTTGATTTCAAGTCTGTCTTATCTGGTATTAGCTTAGTAACTTCCTTCCTTCTAGGCTACTATCTGTATGGAATATCTTTTTCTGTTCTTTCTTTTTTTTATTTTTCAAAATTTTATTCATTTATTTGAGAGAGCACAGGTGGTGGGGGAGGGGCAAAGAAGAGGGAGAAGCAGACTCTTGACTGAGCAGGGGGCCTGATGTGGGGCTCAATCCCAGAACTCTGGGAGCATGACCTGAGTTGAAGGCAAATGCTTAATCCACTGAGCCACCCACGTGCCCCTTTCTTCTGTTCTTTCACTTTCAACCTGTTTGGGATCTTCGGATCTAAAGTGAGCTTCTTGTAGACAAGGTGTAGTTGGATCATGTATTTTTAATCCATTCATTTAATCTCTTTGGAGAGTTTAATACATTTACATTTAACCCAATTACTGACAAGAAGGGATTTAATTCTACATTTTGCTATTTGTTTTCTATATTCCTTATTTTCAGCATCCCCCCCCCGTTTCCTGTACTACTGTCTTCTCTTGTATTTAGTTGATTTTTTGTAGGTTTTAATTTCTTTCTGGTTTCCTTTTGCATTTATGCTATAGGTATTTTCTTTGTGGCTACCATTGGGACTATCTTTAACATCTTGAAAGCTTTAATGCTCTAATTTGAATTTATACCAGCTTAACTTTAATAGCACATAAAAGCTGAACTCTTGGGGCACCTGGGTGGCTCAATCATCAAGCATCTGCCTTGGGCTCAGGTCATGATCCCAGGGTCCTGGGATCAAGTCCTGCATCCGGCTCCCTGCAGGGAGCCTGCTTCTCCTTCTCCCTCTTCCCTAGCTTGTGATACCTCTCTTCCATCTCTCTGTGTCAAATAAATAAATAGAATCTCTAAAAAAAGAAGTTAATTTAAAAACAAAAACGAAAACTGAGCTCCTGTGCAACTCCATTCCCCTTTCAGGGAGAGCCAATGAGAAAAATATTGCCTGAGTTGGGGCATGTTTAAAATTGCTTTCCATTGGCCTTGGTATTACAGGTAAACTGTCCCACATTCTCTCTCCTTTTGTAGATACTATTCCACTGTTTTCTCGTACTGCAAGTTTATGTCAGGAACATAATGTTTTATTGATTTTCCTCTTGTTAAATGACTTGGTCTTTCTGCTTAAAATCCATAAGAATTTTTTTAAATCTTCAAAGTCTAATAATTCTACTTGTCCTGAGTCAGTTTCTCCAGTCAAGTGTGATGTTTTAAAATATAATAAAATACGTGCATTTGGATCCTATTTAATTTCAAATTTTTTAAGTTAGAATTTTAAAAATTAGTTCTACTCCACTGCTTTTCTTTCTCAGAGACTTCAATTATACACTTGTTGATCCTTCTGCCTATATTATGTATTGATCAGTTTCTGATCTTTCTATTTATATATTTTTGAACTTTCAAATATTTTTAAATTTAACTTTCTGATCCTTTAAAAAAACCTTTTTTCTTTTAAAGATCTTATTTATTTATTCAACAGAAAGAAACACAGCTAGAGAGGGAACACAAGCAGGAGGAATGAGAGAGGGAGAAGCAGGCCTCCCACTGAGCAGGGAGCCCGATGTGGGGCTTGATCCTGGGACTCCAGGGCCATGGCCTGAGCTGAAGCAGATGCTTAATGACTGAGGCACCCAGGAGCCCCTAAAAAAAGCTTTTTATTTTTGAACCATTTTCTTGGCTCTTTTCACTTATATCTCTATATCCTTTACTGTATTTTCAGCTAATTTATTCTTCCTTGGACATCCTGTAATTTAATCTTCATTTATGAGATAATTTTATCTTTTTCAGTCTCTTTTCTGAGCTAATCAACTCCATTTTACATTATTCTCTGGTTTGGGTCATTTTGTATTTTTCACATTTCTGTTTCTTGTGATCCCTGCCCCAACCCCAGGCATATCTACAATTGCTTTTTAATGTATTCTAAATTCAGATCGGATCATTGTTTTTGCAGTTTTGCTCTGCTATATGATAGGAATTTTTCTGAGTGTTTTCATCTTACAACACATAATTGATTTTCATTTTTTAACACTTATTGTATCTTTATACGTATTCTTGATTTTAATTTTTTTGTTTTTATTTGGAAGGTGTTGGGTTTTCCTGTACCATTTATTTGAAGGAGGAATTTCTGGAGGCTAAAGAAGGAAGGTTTAAGTATTTTTACTGATGTTCATATCAAGAGTTCCCTCTCCCATTGCCACAGTGTAGGGTTGTTTCTTTAATGTAGGGTAGCTTTACTTCTGGTCAAGCTTTCTCTGATCTTTAGATCTCAACTATCTAAGAAGAATCCTTATTTTAAGCTACTTCTTTCCTTTTCTTCACCATCCACTGAGGCCTTCTGGGCCACTGTTATCTTTCAGGGTGCCTCTCTGCAACCTTCCAAAGATTTCAGACACTTTCCAAGCCACTTCCTATGACTTCTGTATCAGAGAAGTCTCAGACCTGCTCTTAGTAGTTCCCTTCAGGGTGGGTTCCTCTCCTTTGAGGGGTGAATCTTGTTGATATTACTAATGTTCTGCCACTGGTAGGACTACTCACATTCTCCACTAGTGCATAGCCACATCTATGTGGGCTCCAGCACCAGTTCTGCTAGTCTCTAGCATTTATCTCCCTCCA
Organism: Spilogale gracilis; assembly: GCA_004023965.1. Lineage (NCBI taxonomy): Eukaryota > Metazoa > Chordata > Mammalia > Carnivora > Mephitidae > Spilogale > Spilogale gracilis. Next base: position 2,940 of record PITA01035171.1, read on the forward strand.
ATTCTCTTAAATTGGAATGTGTAGTCTTTCCTATTTGTGAGTTATACTAGGTGGATAAGTTCTGGGTATTCTTATTAGCTCTCAATTTTCTATTTGATGTTTAAAGATTTTATTAATTTATTTGACTGAGAGAGAGAGCACAAGCAGGGGAGTAGCAGGCAGAGGGAGAGGGAGATGCAGGATCCCTGCTGAGCAAGGAGCCTGATGTGGATCTTGATCCCAGGGTCCTGGGATCATGACCTGAGCTAAAGGCAGACACTTAAGTAACTGAGCCACACAGGTGCCCCACAGCATCCTTTCTTGATTAAAACTCTTCACAATGTAGGGATAGAGGGTACACACATCAATATCACAAAAGCCATCTATGAAAAACCCACAGAGAATATCATTCTCAATGGGTAAAACTGAGAGCTTTTCCCCTAAGGTCAGGAACATGGCAGGGATGTCCACTATCACCACTGCTGTTCAACACAGTATCTAAAGTCCTAGCCTCAGCCATCAGACAACAAAAAGAAATAAAAATCACCCTAATCAGCAAAGAAGAAGTCAAACTCTCACTCTTTGCAGATGATATGATACTTCATGTAGAAAACCCAGAAGACTCCACTCCAAAACTGCTAGAACTCATACAGGAATTCAGTAAAGTGGCAGGATATAAAAATCAATGCACAGAAATCAGTTGCATTTCTTTTTTTAAAGATTTTATTCATTTATTTTGAGAGAGAGAAAGATCACAAATAGGTAGAGAGGCAGGCAGAGAGAGGGGGAAGTAGGCTCCCCGCTGAGCAGAGAGCCTGGTGCGAGACTCGATCCTAGGACCCTGAGACCATGAAACGAGCTGAAGGCAGAGGCTCAACCCTCTGAGTCCCCCAGGCACCCATCACTTGCATTTCTACACACCACAATGAGACAGAGAGAGAAATTAAGGAGTCTGTCCCATTTACAATTGCACCCAAAACCATAAGATACCTAGGGATAAATCTAATGAAAGAGGCTAAGGATCTGTACTCAGAAAACTATAGAATATTCATGGAAGAAATTGAGAAAGACACAAAGACATGGAATAACGTTCCATACTCATGGATTCAAAAAACAAATATTGTTAAAATGTCTATGCTGACTAGAGTAATCTATACATTCACTGCAATCCTTATCAAAATACTATTAACTTATTTCACAGAATTGGAACAAATAATTCTAAAATTTGTATGGAACCACAAAAGATCCAAAATAGCCAAAGAATGTTGAAAGAGAAAACCAAAGCTGGTGACATCACAATTCTGGACTTCCAGCTGTATTACAAGGCTGTAATCATCAAGACAGTATGATACTGGCACAAAAACAGACATCTAGATCAATGGAACAGAATACAGAACCCAAAAAGGGGCCCTCAATTCTATGGTCAACTTATCTTCGACAAATTAGGAAAGAATATCCAATGGAGAAAAGACAGTCTCTTCAACAAATGGAGTTGGGAAAATTGGACAGCCACATGCAAAAGAATGAAACTGGACCATTTCCTTACACCACACACAAAAATAGACTCAAAATGAATGAAAGATCTGAATGTGAGACAGGAATGAGGAGAACACAGGCAGAAACCTCTTCAAACTTGGCTGCAACAACTTCTTGCTAGACCTATCTCCAAAGGCAAGGGAAACAAAGACCAAAATGAACTATTGGGGCATCAAGATAAAAAAAAAAAACTTTAGCACAGTAAAGGAAACAGTCAACAAAACTAAAAAAAAAAAACAACTGACCAAACAGGAGAAGATATTTGCAAATGACATATCAGGTTAAGGGCTAGTATTTGAAATCTATAAAGAACTTATCAAACTCAATATCCAAAAAACAAATAATCCAATCAAGAAATGGGCAGATGACATGAACAGACATTTCTGCAAAGAAGACATCCAAATGGCCAAAAGACACATGAAAAAGCACTTAACATCACTCAGCATCAGAAAAATACAAATCAAAACCAAAATGAGATACCACTTCACACCAGTCAGAGTGGCTAAAATTAACAAATCAGGAAACGACAGATGTTGGAGAAGATGCGGAGAAAGGGCAACCCTCCTACACTGTGGGTGGGAATGCAAGCTGGTGCAGCCACTCTGGAAAACAATATGGAATTTACTCAAAAAGCTGAAAATAGAGCTACCCTATGGCCGAGCAATCGCACTAAAGATACAGATATAGTGCTCTGAAGGGGCATCTGCACCCCAATGTTTATAGCAGTAATGTGCACAATAGCTAAGCTATGGAAAGAGCCCAGATGTCCACTCACAGATAAATGTATAAAGAAGATGTGGTACATATACACAATAGAATATTACTTAGCCATCAAAAGAAGAAATCTTGCCATTTGCAACGATGTGGATGGAACTAGAGGGTATTGTGCTAAGCAAAATAAGTCAATTAGAGGAAGACAATTATATGATCTTACTGATATACAGAATTTAAGAAACAAGGGAGATGATCATAGGGGAAAAAATGAAACAAGACAAAACCAGAGAGGGAGACAAACCATAAGAGACACTAAATCTCAGGAAACAAACTGCAGGTTTCTGGAGAGGAGAGGGGTTGGGGGATGGAGTGGCTGGGTGACAAACACTGGGGAGGGTATGTGCTGTGGTGAGCACTGTGATTTGTGAAGGCTGTTGAATCACAGACCTGTACTCCTGAAACAAACAATACATTATATGTTAATAATAACAAAATTTTAAATTAAAAAAGAAAAGAAATATGTTGCTTTTCTTCATCAGTAGGAAACTACCAATTCTGGTGGAAAATTAATGGGTTATATATATAGGTTTTTTTTTTTAAGTTCAGAATGGGGTGTGTGATCATATTTTTTTTCTTTTTTTAAAATCGTATTTCTATTCTGAGTGTATCTTTTGAAATCATGGATGAGGGGTGCCTGGGTGGCTCAGTTGGTTAAGCATCTGTTTCTTGATTTTGCCGCACATTGGGCTCCAGGCTCAGTGTGGAGTCGACTTGTCTCTTCCCCTCTACACGCCCTTCACTCTCATTATCTTTCTTTTTTTTTTAAGATTTTATTTATTTGATAGAGATAAACACAGCCAGAGAGGGAACACAAGCAGGGGGAGTGAGAGAGGGAGAAGCAGGCTTCTTGCCGAGTAGGGAGCTCTATGTGGGACTCGATCCCGGGTCTCTAGGATCATGACCTGAGCCGAAGGCAGTCGCTTAACCAACTGAGCCACCCAGGTGCCCCACCATGTTCCATTTCTGATAAGTTTTGACAAGTCCGCCTTCAGAAAATTTTAATGCTATGGGAATTTCTAATTAAATTATGACTTCTCCCTCTCTCAATGCAAATGTTACAACAGAGCCACTCTGCTTTTAATTAAATCCCTTCTTTACTGATAACCCATTCAGTCATAATTCCCTTTAAAAATATCCATCAGGAGACCTGGTGGAGAATTTCTAGAAGACAAACCACACTCCCAGGGCAGAAGCCTTCTGTGTTAGTAGCTCTGACTAAATCTCCAGTGTCTACTTCTAAAAATCCTGTTTCAGTGATCTTTAAATGGTAAGAATTTTTCCTTCTGTGCCTCTTTCCTTCTGGTGTTGACATAGTAGGTTGAAATATTCGTTGTGCTTCACCAGCCAAAATAGGTTTTGGGTAGGATTCTTCCAGAAGCCCTCTCTGAGGCAACGACCCATATAGAAGTGGCTTATTAACGAAAGTTCTCAGGAGAACCAGTGAGGGAATGGCAAAGTGGTTTCCCAAAGAGGCAGGAACCAGGCAAGAGTGAGGTTGCTTGTGATGTCTCAGACACACCTGGTCCTGCTGAGAGCTCTAGGGTGACAGTTAAGCTTTAGAGTTTGGTCTGTCCTAAAGAAACTGTTGTTTTTTTTAAAGATTTTATTTTTTTTACTTGAGATAGAGTGAGAGGGAGCACATGCATGCACAAGCTGGGAGGTACTGGGGGCAGGGGCAGAGGGAGAGGGAAAAACAAGCTCTTCATTGAGCAGGAAGCCTGATGTGGGGCTCAATCCCAGGACCCTGGGATCATGACCTGAGCCAAAGACAGAAGCTTAACTGACTGAGCCACCCAGGTGCCCCAAGACATAGGCTTTTGTACTCCTAGCCAATGGCTGGTTAAGGGCTGCCTGGGGTGGGAGGTCAGGTGGACTTGTGAGACTCCCAGGTACTTCCAAATCTCTTCATGGTGGGGCAGGGTGGATGGCATGTGGGGGTGTGGGAGGGGGAAGAGCAGCAGGAGTCCAGTGTCCAAGGGCAATCCTCTGAAAGCTGCAAGGAAGTGTTAGCTTTTAGCAGCAAAGCATGCCAAAGCTGGAGGAAGAGTGCCCATAGCTGATAAAGGGGAAACTGAGAGCATGGGTGAGGGGAGCCCTGCAGTGACCACTTCCTGCAGATGAATCTATTTTCAAAGCGCCTGTTATGGGCTGACCTGTGTCCTCTTCAAGTTCATATGCTGAATTCCTGATTCCCAGTACCTCAGAATATATTTGGAGACTAAGTCTTTAAAGAGGTCAGTAAGTTAAAATGAGGACACTAGGATGAGCCCTAATTCAATCTGACTGGTATCTTTATAAGGAGGAGATTTTTTTTAATATTTTATTTATTTGACAGATAAAAACACAGCCAGAGAGGGAACACAAGCAGGGGGAGTGAGAGAGGGAGAAGCAGGAAGCCCGATATGAGACTTGATCCCGGGTCTCTGGGATCATGACCTGAGCCGAAGGCAGTCGCTTAACCAACTGAGCCACCCAGGCGCCCCTTTATAAGGAGGAGATTTTTTAAAAGATTTTATTTATTTATTCAGGGCTCCTGGGTGGCTCAGTGGGTTAAAGCCGCTGCCCAAGGTCCTGGGATCAAGGCCCACATGGGGCTCTCTGCTCAGTGGGGAGCCTGCTTCCTCCTGTCTCTCTCTGCCTGCCTCTCTGCCTACTTGTGATCTCTCTCTCTGTCAAATAAGTAAAATCTTTTAAAAAAAAGATTTTACTTACTTATTCAAGAGAGGGAGAGAGAGCACAAGAGGGGAAAAGATCAGGGGGAGAAGGAGACTCCCTGCAGAGCTGGAAGCCTGATGGCGAGACCCGATCCCAGGATTCCAGGATCATGACCTGAGCTGAAGGCAATGGCTTAACCAACTGAGCCACCCAGGCACCCAAGGAGGAGATTTTGACACAGACAGATAGACAGAAAAGACCATAGAAGATCCAGGGAGAACACAGACATCTACAAGCCCAGGAGAGAGGTTTCAGAAGAAACAGTCCTGACAACACCTTGATCTCAGACTTCCAGCTTCTAGAACTATGAGAAAACAAACCTCTATTGTTTAAGCCACCCAGTCTGCTAGGGCAGCCCTGGCAACCCAATATAGTATCTTGTGCGTCTGGAAACAGAAGCTGTCCTTTCTGTAATTATATCACTTTTTAAAATTAAGATTATGTTTATTTATTTGACAGAAAGAAGCACAGCCAGAGAGGGAACACATGCAGGGGAAGTGAGAGAGGGAGAAGCAGAATTCCCGCCGAGCAGGGAGCCGGATGCGGGGCTCCATCCTGGGACTCCAAGATCATGACCTGAGCCGAAGGCAGACCCTTGATGATTGAGCCACCCAGGTGTCCCTAATTATATCACTTTTAAAGCAAAAAATAATAATAATAATAAAATAACAAATAAAAAAATAAATTCAAATGAGAGTATTTCTGTACCTGAATACCTTGTAAGAAGGCCATAGAATTAGTAAAAATACTTAGTTTTTGATTTAGTATCTCTACTCTGTGAATGAAACGATTTTGCCTTCATTTCCAGTTGCCCGTAATTCAGCCCCATGTTCAGTCCAACATGCTAACTACTGCTAAGTATTTCATAATCGCAGACTTAGATTCTACCTTCTTTATTCCAATGCCCATAAAAAACATTCCAAGGCCTATTTTTCCAAATGATTTTAAAAGTTTTAAATAATGTATGTTTCCTGGTTGCTTAGTTTTATTCTATTGCTTTTCTTTCCTTCAGTAGATGCCTGCAAACAGAACTTTTTTTTTTTTTCCAGAACAACTATCTTTCCGCAGTTCTGGTGCCTTGGAGTCCACTACCTGGAACATAATATCTTGGCATGGGAACAGCATCTCTACAACAGCCAAGAAACAGCTACTTTCGAGAAATCCAGACACACTACAATTTCACAGATGTACTCTTTAATTGGGTATGATTGGAAATGTTCTCTTTTCCTTTCATGAATAAAAATAAGAGAAAGCTATGACTAGTGGAATTCCATATTCAAAAAATTTGTTGCACTTAAGTTAACATTATATGTAAGTATGGCTACTAGAACCACATAGAGCGCTTAACAAGCCTTGGTCAGTGGTGCTTCCAGAGACATGGTGAGCACGGGAAACTAATCAAAATCAGAATAAATGTCTGTTCCATTGGGGTCAAATCACTACCACTTTATGATGTGAACAACCTGCCCCAAGGTGCCTGGCTATCTCCAAGTGCATCTGGCTAAAGCTTAGGCACTTTGCTAGTGCACTGGGTAATAATAATGGCAGAAAGCACATTCAACCTTGGTAGGGGGAAGTCCATGTCATCAAGTCCATTTTATTTATGAATCCATTGAGCAGGTTCTGGGGTGACTGGGAAAGGAGGCTAACCAGCACGCAGAGAACAGGTCCTTTTTTCTTCCAGATTGTGGAAAGTCTCCTCCATTTTGAAGATTCATAAGATGCATGAATACTTTAATAATCTGGACCCATTTTAAGGGGATCTTGTGTCACTCTACATACCTCTTCTTCCATCTTCCTTGTCATCCATTTTCTTTCTTTTTTTAAAAAAAATATTTTATTTATTTATTTGACAGAGAGAGATATAGTGAGAGAGAGAGAACACAAGCAGGGGGAGTGGAAGAGGGAGAAGCAGGCACCCCATTGAGCAGGGAGCCCGATGTAGGGCTCTATCCCAGGACCCCAGGACCACAGCCCACGCTGAAAGCAGATGCCTAATGACTGAGCCACGTAGGCACCCCGTTGTCATTGATTTTCTTATCTTGCCCCTTTCAAGTTTCTGACCACAGCGCTAACAATTCGTTACCCTGTTTGTATCACCATAAGACCTTCTCTCAGGTCAGCTTCCCTAATAGGGAAAGTGGACTACAAGATGTGCTACCTGAAGTTCTACCCACTAGAAGGAGTGTTCTTCTCTACAGTCCTTCAAGGACACTCTGAATATAATATAATGGCACATATAGTACAATAGTATACTTTTAGTCACTCTCCGTGTGCTGTGCCAAGTAGTCTACAAAGGCTGAGAAGTTTCCTTCTTAGCTCCCTGATCACTGGAAGCTGTCTGTGACGTCCTAGGTATAGGCTGAGCATGGATGACATATGACAGGAGTGGACATACTGGGGACGGAAACAGCTCATGCAGACTTAGGCCTGATCCTATAAGTATCACATGTAATTAATGGATGACATGCCCTCTAGTTTATGGTTTGTGATCAGTTTGGGCTGTATAGTCACCAAATATCTCATGGTTAAGTGTTTTTATACTGTCTTCGAGTCCAGTAGCAAACCAGGTGCTAGTTCTCAAAAGACCCATTTTAGAGATGCTTTCTAAATGATATTCTATGAGAGCAAAGCCAGCTTCACCTGGCAATTTCAAATGATTGTCCTCCTGGTCTTAATGTATATCTGTTTCTATCATATCCGTGTATCTCAACAAAAGGCCACCAGCACCCATCTTTACCTTGCTCTGACTGGTCAAATAAGAGATTATCTCATACCTCAATTTTTCCCCTACCTGTTCCCCCACCCACTGATTTAGAAGAAGAAGAAGAAGAAGAAGAAGAAGAAGAAGAAGAAGAAGAAGAAGAAG
>PITA01035172.1:0-10798 GCA_004023965.1 Spilogale gracilis
CCGGTCACAAGGGCAGGTGCAGATCAGGGAACGGAGAGTTCAAAATCATCAACCCGGACTGCCTGACACACAGCTGCGGAGGGAGGCCAGGAGAGGGGCTGCTTTCCCTCCTGGTCTAAGCCCCTGCCTCCCGGCGCTCCCCAGACACCCTAGGCCTCCCTCCTCTTAGTCATTCTGAGTCCACCCCGTCCTTCACAGATGCCCTTCCCCGGCTTCACCCAGCTCCCGGCGAACTCACAGGAGCACATTTTCGCTGACCATTGAGCCACCACTCACACTGTAGGGCTCTGCACCTCCCTTTCTCACGTTCCTGCCATGATGCTGTCTGCTCTAAATGCTTGCATCTCAAACTTCAAAGAACACAGGAATCCACAGGGTAGGTAAAGGGCATGTGGCCACTTTTTAAAATGCAGATTCCTGGGGCACCCATGTGGCTCAGTTGTTAAGCATCTGCCTTTGGCTCAGGTCATGATCTGGGAGTTCCTGGATGGAGCTCTGCATAGGGCTCCCTGCTGGGGGGGGGGAGCCTGCTTCTTCCTCTCTCTCCCCCTGCTTGTGTTCCCGCTCTTGCTGTGTCTTTCTCTGTCAAATAAATAAAATCTTTAAAAAAATAACAATAATAAAATGCAGATTCTGGGGCCTAGCTCTCAGAGAGGCAGTCTGTGCCACAGGCCCAGAAATCTGCTTTCTTAAGGACTCATACAGATGACTCACAGTTTTAAACCTCAGTGCTTAATCAGTGGATGGCCCCGGCCCTTCATGTATATAGAGCTTCTCCTCATTTGCTAGGTCCCCTTTCTTCTCCTCGGAGTATCATAACTACTGATAAAATGCTCTGGATGGGAGGCACAGGCATGAGCGCACTGAAGGTGAAGTTCAAAGAGCAGCTGGAGGTCCGCTCACCGGGCCGGCCGGGCCCGTCTGCCGCCGCGCCAGCTTACCTGGGCCTCTCTATCCCTGCTTCTGTCTCGTTTCTTTCTTGCCACAATTCTCAAAACAATTCTAGAAACTGAAGGTACTAATTAGGGATAAACCATAAGAGGAAAACAAAAATCACCCAAACTCCCGTTTAGCAGAGATAATTATTAATGTTTCAGTGTTTTTTCCAGCTTTGTTCTCAGGGTCTAATCACCATGTTTTCCCTTCCGACAATTAACCAGGAGTAAGGACAGTACGGCTTCACCTGGCACTTTCAAGAGGGGAAGGACGCTGGCTGTCTACCTTGTCCCTTTTTGTCCACCGCCCTCCTCCACGGCCACTGTCCCTTCACACTCTCCCTGCCCCCTCTCCTCTAGCCACTAGAGAGCAGGGGGCATCTGGGAGGCTGCCTTCCCGGGCAGGACTGGGGCCTCTGTATTCCAGGGCTCGAGCACAGGACTTCAGGAAACTTTAGGGGTCTCCACTGGTTTCCTGAACTGAACCAGAGGACAAGAGTGCACTAAAGCTCGGACTTTGCATGGGGACACTGCAAAATGCAGAGCGCCGTGAGGAGCTGGGGACTCAGACTCCATCATAGCCTCAGACAGAGGGATGGAAGGCTGGTGTCTGTGGGGGCCCAGCCAGCTCCACCCCCCAACTCCTTGCTTCTGAAAGGCAACAAACTCCCTGGTGATACAAACTGACCTTTACTTTTCTTTCTTTCTTTTTTTTTTTTAAAGGAGTTGAAGGAGTTGAAGACCGTTTATTCCAGATGCTTCTGAATTGGCAAGACACTGTATGTATGCTGACTATAGGGATGTCCGACTTCCTCTTTTACTCTAAAATCCAGCATGGATCCCCAGGGCTTTGATTTACGTGTAGTCACAGCTTTGGGGAAATTTTAAGGCCAACCCTGAAGAGACTTGCAAATTAGTTCCTGTAAGACTTCTGAATAGGGACTGATTACAATCTCTAATTATTTCTAAAGGAACTACTTACTCAATTAGAGTGACAGCCCATGAATGGGATGTGAAAATTCTTTTGGTGGAGAGCAGCAAGAAATCATAGCTATTATTATTTCTATTATTATTATTGTTTTCTAAAATCATGTGATGTCTAGAGGCCATCCACTTGTTCAATACTGCATTTTACCCCAGTACATTCCAGAAGGAATGTGCTCTGGGCCTGGATCCCCTTCTCCCCTTCCTTTACTTGCTGATTTCTGTAATGTCAGACCTCTATAATATAATGCTTCCTGGGGGAATTTCCTGAGCCCTGTACTCCTCCTTCCCAACGCTTCTGTGAGTCTATGACCCTCTGCCTGTCCTCTCGCCAGTCCAGAAGCTCTATGTATGTCGTGTTCCCTGCTATGTCCTCAGCATCTAGAATATTGCCCAGCACATAGGAGATGCTCACCGAATACTACTGAATAAGACTGAATAAAGGGAGATTTCTGTCTAAACTTGGTTATGAAAGCACACGAATTGCCTGATGGGTTAATTGATTCATTCATTTGACAAACATTTAGGCATCTGTAGCGTGTTGGGTGGCAGTCTGGTCAGTCCAGTCTCATCATCTCCAACCCATTACCATCCAAGAAAGCACTCCAGGGTTTGTGGCTATCTACGCCCCTGAGCTCTGCACTCCTAGGGACCACCCTCTCCCACTGGCCATCTAGATGGCTCCACAGCCCTCCAGTGTTGGGCTTTGAGGAGTGAATTTCTGTTTGGGTTGGTATAACTTCAGTTCCCTGGGCAGTTGCACCACTTCCCGGGCTTTGAGGTCAGCTCTTGCCTAGGTTCATACCTCTACTGCTCCTCAAAAAGTTGAATGGGATGAGCTAGGAGCAAGGTTAGGACCTTAAAGGATCCTGAATGGAAGACCCCAAGGGGTGTAACACAAAATTTGAAGAGTCAAGATCTTAGGAAATCCCAAGGATTGGTGGAAGGTGCAGGAGAGGCACCATTCCTTCTAGAAGGTTCTAAACAATGTAATTTGTCATTGCCATGTCTACGTCATCACTTGGTGTTGTGGAGGGAGGTGTGACCTCATAAATGCCTAGCTGTTTCTTTCTAAATCCTTAGACACCTAACTGTCCATAATTACACGGGTCACCTAAGGTAACTTGGTAGATCAGACAAAACTGCAAAGTGAGCAAAACTGTTCTTCTTAATTGTAGTAACCACCTGACATGTCCTAGAATTGTTCCTCCTATCTTCCCTAGTTCACCCTGGTCCAAATCTATCTGCTCCACGTCCTACTCTCTCAGGGCCCTGAGTTCTGCTAGGCAGCTAAGCAGACTGCTGGGCCACAGTGAACCTTGCTAGCGGCGTGCGCTTCATGCGGCAGCTGCTTCTGCTTGTACGTAGCTAAGCCCCGTTCAAATGCACAGGACTCCAACATTCGTGAGAAATGATGCTCTAATGTTTCAGTAGGGGTACAGCAGCTGTTAAAGCCCCCCAATCCTAGGCCATCCTGCGAATACACCGAGAGGGCTCGTCCTAGAAACTGCCATCTAGAGCAGGGCTGCCGAGCTCCTTGTCTGGGGGGAGCGTGGAGCATACGGGATGGGAAGCAGAGCCACGCTGCCCCTCTCCCATCCCATTCCCAGGGGCCTGCCATCGCTGGGATTCTCTGGTCTGCTTTGCGGAAACGGCCCATTTTCAGTTTGCTGTAGCAGGTACTTATCCCAGGCCTCCGGTTTATACCACTGCCTTTTAATTACAAGCCCCATAGGCTTCCATTTTAGCCCAGCTGCCTTGCTTTTCTCTTAGAACACGCTGAGGGGCAGGCCCCGCGTCTACCTCGAGCTTGGACTCTACATCTGGGGGACATACAATATGGTCTCTGCTGGTCACAGAGACCACCCAGAACCCAACTCCTAAGTGGTCTGTCAGATAATGAAAAGGACAAAAACTCCTTTGAACTCTGAAGCTGGACCTAAAACAAAGGACATTAACAGTTGCCGGTTATGTAGTTTGCTAAGGATTTCAGATGAGACACTAAGCACCCCTCATGAAATAGGCAATTATTTCTGTGTGCTGGGAGGGGAGGGAGCCGATTTGTTTTCTGTGCCGTCCTCTGGTTGATGGAGGCCTAGCTAAGAATGCCTTTACTGCACACACTGTTCTTGCCAGCCCTGCTTCATTAAGGGATGGACAACAAGGGATTGATGGCTTGAAGAACAGGCCGCTGTTGCCCACTCACATCTTGATTATTCAAGATGGCGGGGCGAGTGGCGAGGAAGGTATTCCATGCCCCATTCCCATCAGACTTTGGGAACCATGCTGATGGCCCACCCTGATGTGCTTGGGTCTGGTGAGTGGTGCACCTGCCCCTAGGTCCATCCATCAGGGGAGACTTGAGCCGGGGCTGCGGCTGTACAATCCTGCCCGCCCCCTACCACCCCTCCAGAGAATCGATCCCTGGGGTGTACAGGACGGCAAGGACAGGCGTTCAGGGAGACCAGGAACTGGTCAGGCTCTGCCACAAAATGGCTGTGTGACCCTGTGTGCGAGACTTAGCTTTTCTGAGTCTTGAGAGTCACTAGCCCAAGTGGGGGAGAAGGAACACCTACCTCTCATGGGTTTGAGCATTAGGTGAACAAACCTACAGGAGAGTCCTGTGTGGGGCCAGGAGACCCAGGGGAGGCACATTTGGAAGGAAGAAACATTATCAGTAACAGCCATATTGAGTTCTAGTTTGCACTTCTGGTTTTGAAAGCCACCTCGGAACTATCTGATCCCATCAAGAGCTGAGGAAACCAAGACCCGGAGAGGGCACGGAGTCGCCCAACATCACACAGCATGTTACGGGGAGGCCGGGACAAGGAGCCAGGTCTTCACTCCGCTGTCTCCCTGTTACGGCATCACAGCCTAATGCTCATTAAGTACATGGTTATCTTTAATTCATAAAGGAAAGAAAACAGCAAGAATAAGTGAGAAAGAGTTGCCTCTAATTGAGCCCACACCGTGCTAAGGGTTTCACAGGCACTGTTTCAACCCTTTCCCATTTCATGAGGAAGATGCTATTATCATCCATATTTTAGAAGCTCAGACAGCTGAGGAACTTGCCCAAGGTCACCTCAGTATCCAGCATGTCTGTCCCTCATGCCGACACCCTGTCACCATCTCAGGTTCTGAAGCGCTAAGATACTGAGGAACAAGACCCCGGGTCACCTCGAATGGAGGCTTGCCAGATTAAGCAAAGGAAATACAAAACACTATTGAAATCAAGTTTCAGAAAATTTTAGTATGACTATGTCCCAAATATTGCATGGGACATACTTATACCAACACATGACTCATTGTTGATCTGAAATTCAACTTTGGGCATCCTGCATTTCTGTCAGCCCTCCGGTAACATGACCTGTTCCTTGAGGCAAGCCATGTGGCCTCTTCCGCTCTCCATTTCACTCCCGTAGAAGGGCGGGATGGACCACAGCCAGCCCCAAAGGCTCTGCTCCTGAACCTCCAGGAGGAGGGAAAGCGGAAGCAGGGCTGTAGACACCGTTCTGAGCAAAGACCAACCCAGGAAGTCTGCACGGAGGCCTTGGAGGTGCAGGACAAGGCCTGAGGGCAAGTGCCTTGCTCCTATGATCCGGTCAGCTCCTCCCTGACCCTTCCGGACAAATGCTCTCACAAGGCACGTGCTCCCTGGGCAGTGATGTGAGCAGAAAACCACCCAGAGCTCTTGTTTTGTTTTCAAACTGTGGTACGGTGTCCACAACGTAAAACCCGCCTTCTTGACCATATAGCTCACCCCGCTGTACGCCCACGGCCGCGCAGCTCGTTTTCTCTTCCCAAACTGGAACTCTGGCCCCAGTGAACTCTAACTCCCCATTCCCTCTCCCCCAGCCCCTGGCCCCCACCCTTCTGCTCTCTGTCTTCATGAATCTGACCCCTCTAGGGCCTTCACATGGTGCACTCACACACTATCTGCCTTCCTGAGCAGAACATCCGCAGGTTCAAGGTTCGGCCCTGTTGTATTATGTGCCAGAATCTCCTTCCTTCCTTCTTAAGGCGGAACAGATTATTTTATGTAACTTTTCCTCTCTGGGAAGAGGTGCAGAAAACACCCCGATATACTCCATCTTCTGGGCTCTGAGGATGAAGCCCCTTGCCAGGGAGGGCTGCTGAGGTCCCATCCATCACGGGCTCCCAGGGGTGGGGTGGCTGGGACAGCCCCCTCCCCAGAATCTAACCTGGACCCCCACGGGCTGAGAGGGCTCCCCGCCTCCTGGGGGCACTTGTCTCCATGCCAAAGGCCCTGGCAGTAAGCCAGAGGCAGACAGATGAGGCACTCCAAGGAGGCTTTATTTCTGCTCTAACAATACAACCGAAACAGGGAGTGATTTATTGAGGGTGAGCATTGGGGAGGGAGCAGAGCACATTCCTACTTGGCAGCTGGCCACAGGCCTCGGGAGCCTGTATGGCCAAGGGCAGTGCAGGCACTCGGGACTGCCTGTCCGGGCCTCAATTGTACCAGCAGTAACGCACCGACAGGGAGCACCCAGAGGGTGTGTGTGCGGGGGGGACCCTGGCATCCAGTAGGTTCTCAGGAGAGACCCCTGTTTTCCAGAAGGTGGGATAGGGCGCTGGTGCTCAGAAGATAAAACCCCAAATTGGATGGGTGTGTCAGGAAGTCTGTTAATGGGATTCAGGGGACAGGATTATTCATGTAGATTAAAAAAAGAGCCGATTTTGTAAAAATCAATGGAATGAAAGGCCCCTGGCTCGGGTTGTTTAGTCTGGTGAGATGCCCACAGACTACTTTCTGAGCCAGTGGGCTGTCTGCACTCCTCCCTGGAAATGTGTGGGTGCTCTCTAAGGGGGAAACTGCTCCCAGGTTCCAAGGGTCTGAGCGCCCAGTGTTTGGCTGGGATGGGCATTGCATATACCAATAACTTTGGGTTTTTTAAATAAGCACACACATCTCCAACAACTGCAAAGTGGCTGCCTCAGAAAGAAGACCCCTGTCCACAGCCAAGTGGAGAAAGTCTCCGCTCACCTCCTGCTCAAAGCCACCCCTCATGCAGCCTGGGCTCTTGCAGAAGAATAAAGTGAAGAGCGGAGAATGGAAGGGGGTCAGAGAGAGGGGGACAAGGGGAGGTGTTCCTCCACACTGAAGACAGGATGCTGGCCTCCCAGTCCTTGGGGAAGGGAAGAGAATGACATGGCCTGGGCACCCATGGCAGGCCCCTGTGCTGGGCCTTCCATTCAGCTTTGGGTGCTGCCTCTGCCTCAAACTTGCTGTGTGACCCTGGGCAAGCTGTTAACCTCTCTGTTTTCTCACTGGCTACTGGAAGACGTTAATGAGTTAACACACTAAGTGCCTGCCACAGCATTTGGGATACTATAAGCATTCAAAAAGCGTTAACTCCTCTTATCCCACCGCTAATAAATTATTATTGTTATTATTATTATTCATACTGCTGGCTTCTACCACAACTCCTCTGGAAGCTGATACTACCCTCGAATTACAGAGAAGGAAACTGAGGCTCAGGGAGTTTGCACACGGCTGTGGAGTACGGACTCAGGCCGGGTATGTCTGGCTCCTTCGGAAGGAATCAGAATCTCGTGGTGGGATGTCTGCCCCAGCAAGTGTCATCCCTGAGAACTGAGAGACAGTGGCCAAGAAAGTCATCAGCCTCCAGGCTGGCACATGTGAACCCTTCCCATAATACACTTTGGTTTGTTGGTGACAATGCTAAAATCCTAGGGGGCTGCCGCCATTAGAGTTCTGGAAAGATGTTCTCTGCACTCAGCCTCAAAAGGTCTTGGATGAATCGGACAATGTGTCACTGCCAGGGTCTCCAAGAAAACCCCCAGATACCAGAGGGAAGCAGTCAGAGGGCCTGCAGAGGAGAGAGGGAACCTCTTTCCTTTTGAAAGAGGTGGGCAAAGAGCCCTAACAGCCAGGCTGAGGGCGAGACCCAGAAGGCAGGAAGGCAGAGGGACCTGCATGCAGCCACGAGGGCCCGCCCCTCCCAAGAGCACCAACGGGGGCACTTAAGAGGTCAAAGGCATCTCCACCGCTTTTAAAGGCACTGGGAAGTTCAGGATTCATCCATTCGGTGCAGGCGTACTTCTGCTGTATCTTATAAAAGCCCATGGGGCACCTGGATGGCTCAGTTGGTTGGGCGACTGCCTTCGGCTCAGGTCGTGATCCCGGAAACCTGGGATTGAGTCCCACATCAGGCTCCCTGCTCGGCAGGAAGCCTGCTTCTCCCTCTCTCACTCCCCCTGCTTGTGTTCCCTCTCTGGCTGTGTTTCTGTCTGTCAAATAAATAAAATCTTAAAAATAAATAAAAAAAATACATACATAAATAAATAAAAGCCCATCCACCTTACCCAAGTCCTGCAGTTGACCACAATATGAGAAATAATCCCAACAGCCATGGCTGGGAGAGGGCTTAGCTTGAGCTTCCCGGCAGCCAAGGTATAAAGGGAAATACGATGGGTCATGAGAACTTCCAACCCTCACGGCATTGAAAACAGAGAGGAATTAGAGTTGATGCTGGACTCTGCCCCTTGCAGACCTTGTGACCTCAGGCAATATGCGAACCCCTCAATCCCTCCAATCCCTCATTATTGAGCAGTCTTAATAACACCTCAGTGTATTCGGGGAAATGTCCTGTCATGCCTGTCGAAGAAGACATGTATGTGGGAGTGCTCTGAAAATTATAAAGCATTTTACACGGATCTTATTTATCAGAAAGTGTTTGTAGCAGGTCTTCAGAACAAACAAGCTTTGGTTCAATGCCAGTTGTTTCTGAGTTTGGAAAACATTCCATCACTGGACTCCTCACACAAGGGCCTCGAAATACTAGGAAGGAAAGCAGCAATGACCG
Source organism: Spilogale gracilis (assembly GCA_004023965.1). Lineage (NCBI taxonomy): Eukaryota > Metazoa > Chordata > Mammalia > Carnivora > Mephitidae > Spilogale > Spilogale gracilis. The sequence continues at coordinate 8,771 of PITA01035172.1, forward strand.
CGACTTTTGAGCCCTCATAATGTAAAGGCAGTGACACCCCTCTGAGTTTCAATGACTGAAGTAACACAACTTAACCTCATTTCGCCTTCACGTAAATTCAGGATATGGGTATCTCTACTTTTATAGAAATGGAGACACTGAGATGTGGACCAGTCATGTTCTCTTCCCCATGAATGTGGCACTGAAACCCAGAGGGACAGTGGGAGCTGGCAGTGGGCCCTGGACCCACACGGAAATGAAGGCTCTGGACCAAAGGCACCGCTTTGAGAGAGGGGGAGAAGAAGGGGAGGGGGAGGGAGGAAGACAGATGCAGACACAGAAAGAAGCAGCAGTAGAAGCTCAAGGGCCCAGAGAGAGCCCTGCGGAGTCACAGCCTCATCTTGAAGGAGTGGGGATGGGGGCTGGAGAGCAGAGAAGGGGGGACAAGCACAAACCCAAACACCCTTTCCGCCCCAGGCTCTGCCCTTCCAATGCATTCCCTTTCTCTTTTAGCAGGACAAGGTGGGTGACTGTCCTTTACGTGCAAGCATTTCCCATGAATGGATGGATGGCAAAACCAAGGAGACACGAGGAACCGAGGCGTCCCCAGGGGCGGGCAGAGCGCAGGATGGCACTTCTCCCCATTTCTCATGCACAGCCACTGAGCCCTGCTCCTCAGCCCCCCGAATGCTGCACCCAAAAAGCCAAGCTCATTTAGGGAGGCGAGAGGAGACAGACGCCTGGTCTAAAGGACACAGGGTCATTTAAAAAGCCCCAAAGCGAAGCAGCACCCGACCAGCGGACAGCACACCACACTTCCTGTTTGTGTGAACTTGTTCTGTTTTTTTCCAATTAGATTTCTACTCACTAATCCTCTCCAATTTTTTTTTTCTTTTTTAATTGAATAGCAAATCAAAAGGAAAGCCAAGTAAAGCTCGCCGTGTTCTCATCCCTCAAAGGCCAAGCGTCTGCTGGCCCTGTTCAGTGTTGGCCGGCGACCACAGCATCGCACACTGTTTGAGATTAATACCCGCAACAGCGCATGGGGTGGGAACGGGTGTGAGGTGGCCGTGGCCCCGGGGAGCCCCCGGGGTGGGTGCGGCTGCAGCCCAGACCCCGGCCCCAGGTCCTTGCAGGCCTGCCTGGCAAGGGGACTTGCAGAACAAGGGTCTGGACGGGGAGGCTACATTGCAGCTCACAAAGCATTCCTTCCTGAACCTTCCCCTGGTACTATCTTCCTCGTCTGCAAAAAGCGAAAAGTCATGGCACCCACCACACGGGACTGTGAGGAAAACCAGGATGTGTGGCTAAAATGCCCGGCACACAGTAGGGCCACAGGAAATGGGAGCTGGTATCTGATACTCTCGCCTGCCGCCTGCTCTGTGGGCGTGTTTCCGGGGCCTCCAGCAATGTTTATGGAGCCAGAAGAATCCACTTATCCAATCTATGAAAAGCAACATGCTTACCAGGCCACTACAGCCACAGAACCAAACACGTAGAAAAGCCTGGAAGGCGGCAAAGATTTGGAGAGATGGATTGATCCTCCGAGGCTATGGAGCAGGGACCAATTCCTAAACAGTTTTTAGTTTTACTCCAGGAAATGGGCGCAAGGCAAAGAAAGCTGAGACCCAGGACAGCCACACGGGAAGTGGCTCAGGCTCCGGGGCTCGGGGGGCTTCTAACAGGAACCCCGCTGTGTCCCCTGCCGCAACACCCTCCCTGAGCACCCCGGGGCACCGGCCTCGGCTCTGGCCAGCTCATCCTCTGGGCCACCTCCCTCGGCCAGCGGGCTGCTCGGCAACCACACTTTAAATAAGGAGTCCCAGCTAAAAGGGGGTGTTTATAACTTGAAAAGTGCTGATATGCCAACTAGTCATTTGCCCTGAAGTAGGCATTAGCTGGAGCAGCATTTCTTGGAATTAAAAAAGAACTATGAATAGACTTTTATGCTGTGTCTGCAGTCAGGGGCCTCCAATTAATGGCAGGAAGCCTGTATTCCTGTCGGATGGCAGCCAGCATAGTGTGCACGTGTGTGTGTGTGTGTGTGTG
>PITA01035173.1:0-10800 GCA_004023965.1 Spilogale gracilis
GTCCGGGCAGCGGGAAAAGAAAGAAAATAAAAGATTTTAAAAAGTCTTGCCTTGCCCCGGGCTTAGCTGTGTTTAGCTTCTTTCTAGCCCCAATTCAGGCCGTAATCTGCTGTTATTCCTCACTCACAGAGCACTTTCCTTTTCAGGTATTTGTTTTCAATGGTTCAGCTCTGCGGGCTTCCTCCCCCACTCCCCTGTCCCTGGGGGCAAGCCTCCAGACCCTCCAATTTGTTTCTACCTTTTTGCCCATGTTCTTTGTCTCTCGTAGCGGTGGGAAGTGGGATATTCAGAAGTGGGAAATATCACATTTCAGGCTGGTTTCATGGGTGTTCACGGTGGTCTTGTAGTGGTTTTTTTGTTGGAATTCAGCTCTCTTCAGGGAACTCCCTGACATAATGCGGTCACCTGGCCTTCCGCCATCTTGACCCTCTCTAGGATTTCTAATTCTTAATGTAATGTCATCTGCTTGGCATAGTCATTTTGGTTTTGTTTCATCTTTCTGCAATTTTGAATCCTCCTTAAGAGAGCTTTCATAAAGAAAAAAAAAAAACAGATGCTATGCCATAGAGTACAGAAAAAGGTTTTTCTAAGATATGGAATATTAACACATTTGAAAAAAAGGTTTCTATTCACATTAGAATATTAGTGTGGGGGGGGGCAGCTAGGTAACTCAGTCAATTAAGCAGTCAGCTCTTGATTTCAGACCTGAACCTGATCTCAGAGTCCTGGGATCAAGTCCTCTGTAGGGCTTTGAGCAGTGGGGAGTCATCTTGAGTGTCTCTCTCTCTCTTTCTCTCTGCCTCTCCTCAACTCATGTTCTCTCTCTCTCCTTTTCTCTAAAAGGAAGGAAGGAAGGAACGAAGGAAGGAAAGAATAAAGGAAGGAAAGAAAGAAGGAAGGAAAAGAGGGAGGGAGAAAGAGGGAAGGAGGGAGGAAAAAAGGAAGAAAGGAAGAAAGAAAGAAATATTAGTATATGATTATACTAAAAATTCCCCTAGAGATTTATTTTTAAAAACAAACTACTAATCTTTTTTGCCCATTCACTCAATAATTTTTGATACTTTAGTGGTTTATTTATAAAGGAAAAACAATTATTCCAACACTTTTTGTTTTCCAGTTTGAAGTCACTAAGACTTCAGACTAAAAGTTCTAAAATTAAATTCAAAACAAAAAAATTCAGCTCTGGGCATTGGCCTAAAAGTAGGCATTCTATAGCTGTTTACAATATGGTCTTTACAAATCTTCATAACTGTTTTGGCTGTGAGAAGATTGGAATCTATCATATTTATTTGCTGGAAGCAATTTCAGTAAAAAAAAAAATCTGTTTTATGTTGATCAAAGAAATAGGCCTAGGTTTTTAGAACTTCAGCTGGTTCTTTTTCAAAAGTATCCATCATTTAATGAGGGACTTGTCTTAATACTTCCAGTAGGAAATGTATGCTGGATTACTAACCTCCACAATCAAGAGGGGGAAAAAAAAAACAACCAACGACCTTTATAGCTTATCTCATAGTTGCTCCCATCTAACAGAAATGGAGAGAAACCACCAGGGAGGATCATTCCCCGAGGGGAAAGACTCAGTGTTTTCACACTTGTTCTTCCTTAGACCTAGGATGTTCTTCCTTCCTCCTTTGTCTAGCTAATGTTTTTCAGGCATGCATTTGTTCAATCTTTCTTTCCTTAGGAAGGTCAGACTGTGTCAGGACTCTGTGCCATCTGTCTGAACCCTTCCCATCTCACCAACGCTGACGTGTGAGGCTCTGCTGGACAGACTTACGGGGGTCTGCCTTTCTGCCATCACGTACCTTGCTAGGCAACCTTTCACTCCGCACCAGCCACACCAGACACGTTGATTGCCCTTTCTGGAGCATGCCAGGTATACTCTTATCAGAAAACAAGTGTAACATTGCTGCTCCATCTCCCAGTACATTCTAGTTGCCACAACTCTGGCCCTTTCTCCTCCCTTAATTTTACTCATGTTATTTTCCCCATTTTGTCTTCTCTGAGTATTCTCTCTAAAACTGAGTTTCTCAGTTACGTAGCAAACTCGTTTCCTGATTTGTTTTCCTCCATAGAGTCCACCATCTGATATACCGTGCTATATAATTTGTCCTACCTAACAAATTTCAAGAAACCAGGGACTTCTGTCTGTTTCGTGAACTGTTGAATCTCCTCACACACACCCATATTGGAACAACGCCCAGCTTTTAGTAGGTGCTCAATGAATATTTTCCGATAAACAAATGAATGCATGAAATACATTAGGGACTTTTAGACTGGGATCTATTGACCCAATTTGGGCACAGAGACACATAGACTGACCTCACAGATTCAATTAACCTCTTGTAATTAATTACAAAATACTCACAAGTCTGTATGTATTCTGAAAAATGTATGGTGAGCCATCATTATTCTGAGGTTTAAGAGATTACAAAGATAATGTACCTTTCAATTCTTAACAATAATAATTACGTACTCAAATTATTACTATAGTAAATGATAAGTACCTATTATACATCTGTTTCTCATATGAGACTACAAAGTTCTGAAAGAATTTTAAACTCATGTTATCAAAGGTAATCTTTGAACTTGTATTAACTCATATTTGAAATGATTATTGAGTTCATATTATTAAGCATAAATCAGCTATTTTTACTTAATAAATATTTGATGAACTGACCAATTACATTAACAAAGTCTGTAGAGAAAAACGAGAACTAAGTCAAGTTGGTAGATTGAGTGAGTACACATGCTAATCTCCTCTCCTTCCTAAAACCCCACTGAAACAGGTTAATAAAACAAAATGTGTAAGACAATCACAAAAATTAGAATAGGATATGAAATCACTGAATATGTAATTTTATTAAAATTGTTGTAGATGGAGACTGAATGGATAGAGTTACTGATGAACATGACTTCAAGAAATTGGAACCTCTAATCCCCAGAAAGGCTAAAATACACTTGAGATGCCTAGGATTTCAGAGGCAGGTGGTAATAAGGCAGGGAACTAAAATCTAAAAATTATTTGGAAATCCATAGCTGAATAGTCACTTTAAGGACACTCATACACTGAGAGTGAAGAAACAGAAAATTATATTTCAAGCAGTTGCTAACCAAAAAGATTGCAAGAGTAGATAAACTTAGACAAATGGACTTTCAGAAAAAATGGACACAGGAGACAAAGAAGATCATTGCATAATGATAAAAAGGTCAATTAATCATGAAAATATAACAACTATAAATACTAATGGACTCAACATTGGAACACCTTTAAACATCTGTAAAGCAAAGTTAATACCTATAAACATATATACCTAGAAAAAAAATCTATAAAAGCAAAGTTAATAGCTATAAGCACATATAGCTAAAACAAAGATCTAAAACAACCTAATATTACACCTGACAGTCTATAAAAAGAACAAACTAAGCTAAAACTTAGTAGAACAAATGAAATAATAAAGATCTGAGCAAAATTAAATGTATAAAATGCTTTAAAAACTAAAATTTGGTTATTTGAAAAGATAAAATTGATTAACCTTTAGCTAGACTAACCAAGAAAAATACAAAGTACTCAAATAACATTATAAATAAATGTATGACAGATCCACAAAAATATAAGGAATCATAAGATACTATTTTCAACAATAAACAAGTACAAAAACCTGAACAACCTAAAGTTTTGGATAGTTCCTAGAAACATAATCTCTCAAGATTGAATAATGAAGAATAGAAAATCTGAATGACCAATCATAAATAAGGATATTGAATCAGTAATCAAAAACCTCTGAAAGTAAAAGTCCAGGACCAGATGGACATACTGGTGAATTCTATCCAACAGCTAAAGAAGAATAAACATTTATTGCCAAACTCTTCCAAAAAGTTGAAGAGGAGGAAACATTCCAATTTCATTTTATGAGACCATAAAATGATATTATCTAATATTTTTATGATATAAAAGCCAGATAAGGATACCACAGGAAAATAAAACTACAGACCAATATCCCTTACGAATATTGATTCAAAATTTCCCAACCAGGGCACCTTGGTGGTGCAGTTAGGTAAGCATCCAACTCTTGGTTTGGGCTCATGTTGTGATCTCAATGAGGTCATGAAATCAAGGCTAGTATCAGGCTCTGTGCTCATTGTTGAGTGTGCTTGTGACTTTCTCTCCCTCTGCCTCAGCCCCTCCCCACCACTTGCTCTCTCGCTCTCTCTCTCAAATAAATAAATATTTTTAAAAGTTCTCAACAAATTCTAGAAAATCAAATTAAGTAGCACATTAAAAAGATTATACATCATAATCAAGTGGGATTCACTCCTGGGTTGCAAAGATGGTTCAGCATGTAAATCAATGAGTGTGGTATATTGCATTAATAGAATGAAAGATAAAATTCAGATGATTATATCTCAAAAGATACAGAAAACACAACTGATAAAATTCAACATCCATTCACAATAAAAACTCTCCACAAACTAAATATAAAGGAATGTACCTCAACATAATAAAGGGTAGATATGAGAAGCTCATGGCTGACATTGTACACCACAGTGAAAGTTGGAATTCTTTTCCTCTAACACCAAGAGTAAGACAAGGGAGCCCATGCTTACCATTCCTATTGGACATAATGCTGGAGTCCTAGCCAAAACAATCACTCAAGAAAAAAAAAAAAAAATGAAAGGTAACTATCAGAAAAGAAGTAAAACAGTCTCTCTTTGCAGATTATATTATCTTATAGAGTGAAAACTTAAGACTCAACAACAACAACAACAAAAACCCCCAAACTATTGGAACTAATAATAAAAATTGCAGGATACAAAATTAGAATACAAAAGTCACTAACAAAGAACTCTGTAAAAAAGAAATAAAAATAACTATCCCACTTATAATGGCACCAAAATAATGTAAAAGCTTAAGAATAAATTTAACAATGGAAGTGAAAAACTTGTGTGCTGAAAACTATGACATTGATTAAAGAATTTGAAAATTCACAAAGATAAAGATATCCTCCAGTGTTCATAATTCAAAAGAACTAATATTGCTAAAATATCCACCATCCAAAGTGATCAACATACTCAACCCTATTAAAATTCCAATGGCATGTTTGTTTGTTTGTTTGTTTTTTACAGAAATAGAAAAAAAAAACACATCTACATGTGTTTGGGATTACAAAAGACCCTAAATAGTCAAAATAATCTTGAGAAAGAAGAATAAAGCTGGAGCCATCACACTTCCTGATTTCAACCTAAACTGTAATGTTATAGTAATCAAATAGTGTGGTACTGGCATTGAAGGAAAAAAAAAAAAGATGAATGAAACAGAATGAGAATTCAGAAATAACCCCACATATTATGGTCAATTAATATTTGAAAATAAACCAAGAATACTCAATGAGGAAAGATATTCCTATCAACAACTGGTAATGGGAAAATTGAATGTTCACTGGCAAAAGAATAAAACTGAACCCCTACCTAACACCACTCACAAAAATTAAATAAAAATTAAATAAAAATAGATTAAATCCTTGAATGTAGACCTAAAACCATACATTCCTAGAAGAAAAGAAAAAGGTAAAAAACTTCTTGACATTGCTTTTGGCAATGATTACTTGAATATGACACAAGAACCCCAAGGAACAAAAGCAAAAACAAACAAGTATGAACCCATTGAGCTAAAAAACTTCTGCACAGGAAAAGAAACAATCAACAAAATGAAGAGACAAATTATAGAAAGGGAAAAATATTTGCAAATCATATACATGATAAGGTGTCAGTTTCCAAAATATGTCAGAAATTCATACAATTCAATAGCAAATGAATAATTTGATTAAACTATGGGCAGAGAATTTGAATAGGTATTTTTCTAAAAATATAGGTATAGCCAACAGGCATGTGGAAAGATGCTCAACATCAGGGACATGCAAATCAAAACCACAAGGTAACACCACACATCTCTTAGAATGACTATAATCAAAAAGACAAGAGATAACAAATACTGGCAAGAATGTGGGGTAAATGGAAGTCCTGTGCACTGCTTTGTGGAATATAAATTGGTGCAGCCACTATAGAAAATCCTATTGGTATTCCTTAAAAACTGAAAAAATAGAGCTATCAAGTGATCCAGAGGTTGCACTTCTGAGTATATATCTGAAGTAAATGAAATCACTATCTTGAAAATATATCTGTACCCCCATGTTCATTACAACACTATTTATAATAATAAAGATAGGGAAACAATCTGTGTGTGTGTGTGTGTGTGTGTGTGTGTGTGTGTTTGTGTGTGTGTGTGTATTCATTGAGCCATAAAAAAGTAAAAAAAAAAAACATGAATTTGGAGGACGTTACACAAAAAAAGACAAATGCTGTACGCTGTATGATTTCCCTTATATGTGAAATCTAAAAATATCAAACTCATAGAAACAGAGCAAATGGGCTATTGCCAGGGCCAGAAGTGGAGGAAAAAGGTGAAAGTGGTCAAATGACACAAACTTCCAGTGACAAGATGAACAAGTTCTAGTAATGTAATAACGTACAGCACAATGACCATAGTTAACATTCTGTATTTTATACTTGAAGTTTTTAAGAGAGTGGATATTAAAAGTTCTCACCTCCCCACACACACACATAACTATGTAAGGTGTTGGATATTTCACTAACCTCAGCATGGTGGTCATTTCACAATATATCCATATCCATTCATAACTTTGTACAATCTTAAACTTATACAATGTTATATGTCAGTTTTATGTCAATTAATTTTGAAAAATTAATATAGCAAAAATAGCATTTTGAAAATATAAATTAGAAGGACCATATTCAAACAGACCAGTGAGCTTATTTCAGGTAAGTGTGTCGGTACTTCAGGTAATCCAGTAAGAATGGTGGAGAGTCAGAGGGAGGCAGTGCAGGAGGGTCTTAGATTTTACAGGAGTTCTTGTGGCTACGATTTAATTTATTGGTATGTACATGTAACATATTAAGAGAATATATAAAGTATTTAAGGTAAGAATAGCTGATAACTTTCCTGGAATATTTGCAGTATAAAATGGAGCATGGAAGAGATGAATTCTGTAACATAAATATTCTATTCCTAGTTAAGAAAGATTTAAAAGACAGCAGGGATCGACCCATTTTGACACATGACAGATTTATGTATGTTTTTCCCTTAAAACATCAATCAAAGGGGGTCAATAGCAATCCTTTTGTTTTGATTGTTGAAGAAGTAGAAAACTACTTGTGGATACATCAAGGACAGAAGAGAGGGAGGAATCTTGATTATCTCTTCCGTCTAAGATGTACAAACCAATTAAGGGCAATAAACTTAGTCATTGGTACTAACCTCCACAGAACCTTTAACACAGAAGTCTCTATAAGAATACACACTCACATCCTGGAAATAGATTAATGTAAATTCATAAATTGCTAATTAGCAGCTAATAGAGAAAGTCCTATATATTCTCTTAATCCTAATAACTAGGGGTATTCTAACTGTTCTATCTCTTTTAGAAATTTAACTCTACAATTTGTGGACTTTTCTTTTCTGAAAAAAAATCCATAAAACAAAAAAGAAATCGCCATTAAGTAGTCACAAATAATAAACTATTTTGCATGGTTATATTTTCTTTCTGGACCATCTGTCTATGAAACAGGAATTCAACACTAAGTTGAGTTCAGAATACTAGGACTATCTCCAAAATCTCACATCCACCTTTAAACCTGAATGTCCAAAATTAAATATGCCTTCTTCCCACAGCTCCCTCTCCTCCCTCACCACAGATCTGTTTCCCTAGAGGTTTCCAAAAGCCAATCCTTTCAGGTCCCACCTCTAACTCCATTCTGTCACTTTCTTTGTTACAACTGTTCTCTCAATTTTAATTCTTATGCTTTGGATCTAAAAATTTCCAATAGCTTAAAACCAGTCTCCTTTACACAAAGAGCTGTGCTCTTGGACAAGCCCTACAGATGATTCTAAAGCAATCTCAATTTTATAACCACTGCCTTTGAATATTACAAACTTTGAAATATAGAAGACACTGTAGCACTCATTTAGTATGATTTTCCTTTTTTCACCAATAAAGAAACTAGAGGTTGTGGTGCCTGGGTGGCTCAGGCATTAAGCATCTTCATTAGGCTCCGGTCATGATCCCAGGGTCCTAGAATCAAACCCTGCATTGGGTTTCCGTCTCAGTAGGAAGTCTGCTTCTTCCTCTCCCCCTCCCCTTGCTTGTGCTCCCTCTCTTGCTGTGTCTCTCTCTGTCAAATAAATAAATAAAAACTTAAAAAAAAAAAGAAACTAGAGTTTTCAGTTATGGTTGCCCTTTTGAAGTTCTTATAATTAACAAATGGCAAAGCATAAACTAAAGTCAGGATACCCTGATTATCAGTTAAAATCTTTCACTGCATCTTAATGAGAGATTTTAACTTGTAGCCCATATCACATTTTGACTGTCAATAGCATATAAGTTTTTTTTTAAAGATTTTATTTATTTGACAGAGAGAAACACAGCCAGAGGGGGAACACAAGCAAGGGGAGGGAGAGAAGGAGAAGCAGGCTTCCCGCCGAGCAGAGAGCCCGATGTGGGGCTCTATCCAGGGTCTCCGGGATCATGACCTGAGCCGAAGGCAGTTTCTTAACCAACTGAGCCACCCAGGTGCCCTAATAACACATAAGTTTTGTTTCAAACAGAATCAAAATATATATACATGTATAAACTTATCTAAATACACTGAAATGACAATTTCTCTGGTAAGGACACGTGCAGAAAATTGAATCTCAGCAGGCCAGCAAATCCAGCTGGAGTAGGGCAATGACAAGGGAGGTTCACAAAAGAAACATGTTAAGGGCACGTTGGACCAGCATGATGAGGCAAGATTATGCAGTACTGAGACATAATCATAATATAAAGAACAGGCTGGAGAATCAGAATCAGAAACGTGAGCAAGGGCTTTACAAACATCTGTTTCAATGCAACTCAAAATTACTATTCCCATTTACCCAGTGTAAGAAAATCAGCTGGTCACAATTTATCATACTTAAATGACAATTCTGAAACATGACAAAGCAAAGAAAATGCATAGGTGTGTATATGTGTTCAAATGTACAGAAATATCCAGAAAACAAATTTTCAAAAATATTGTTTTACATATATATGTATATTCACACACAGATATACATATATACACACACAGATCTAAATACATCTGTGTGTATACATACATATATATGGCTATATAGATGTATTTAGATACATGGCATTTTAGTATTCCCTAAAACGTATGATAATACTTTGGTACTTCTAGGAAAAAATTGTCACATTTTCCTCTTGGAGATTTCTATGTATTTTAGTGTACAAATTATCCTTAAGGTGTCCTACAGAACATAAAACCTGTCTTAAGCCTCCATACCCATTCTTATTTGACGGAAGATTTTTTTTTTTTTTTTTTTTTTTTAATTTACAGCAAATGCTTCATCTACCACTAGGGACAGGCACCCATCTCCTACTCTCTTGAGCTCAGTGTCTCTGTTGCCTATTCTGCTGTGGGAAGAGAAGCAAGAACTCTATATGCCAAGTAGTATTAGCAATCCTGTGGAAGATTAATCATAGATTGGAGAGATTTTATGTACCAACCCTGGTTTTGCCTTTTCTTGAAACAAAGAGGAATCTGGAAAATGGTTGTCACCTTCCTACAGAGTGACAATGAACTCTTCCCTATTAGTAGCTATTGTTTTGAAGAGGCAAGATGTCTTTTTTTTGGCCACAGTGCCCACCACAGCCAGATTCACACCATTATTTTATCTGCTTGCCCCTGTACGGTTCAGAATTTGTTGTCTTTGCTGTGGGACTTAGAGGGAAAAGAGTCATCCACTTCAGATGGCAAGGAATTGTCAGTGATTTAGGTAGAGATTTGTCATTAATTATTTTGCAGTTTAGTGAATTTTACTTTTGCTTAAACTACTTACTGATGATAGTAGTTGGTCAGAATGTAAATCCTCACCGGGTTCTTCACCTGCACACCCACTCCCGTCTTGTCCTAGTTTAGATGAAAATAATAAAGGAATTACTGATAATTTGTAGTCTGAAATATACACGTAAATTGTAACACTTTCCCCTATGTTCTAATTAGATGATTTAAAAATCATATCATCTCTGCTTGTTGGAAACCTAACTTTTGTTAATTAATATTAAAGGCAATGTTATTCCTATAATCTCCCTGTACATGAGGGAATCAGATTGCCATTTGCTTTTATTCTATTTAAACATCTATGAGGAACAAGAGTAGAATGATAAATATGCTAAACTTCTTGTTTGAATTGCTATTTAATACAATGCCTGGATTTTATTATTTGAAGAGCATTCCTTTGGCAATAAAATAATTATTATTTAAAAATGAAATAGAGAAAGTGTTGGAATAATACACTATATTCAGTTTTTCTCTCCTCTGGTTTCTGAAAGCTGCCTATCTTCTTCCTTCTGGGCATGAAAAGAGGATAAGCCACTTTGACTTTCTCCTTCTGCTCATTTTTTTTTTTTTCTTCTGGCTATGTCGGTTTCTGAAGGGAATAGAAAGTGTCAAGAAGCTTAAAAAGCAGCTTATGTGTTATCTGGGCTGGTTTTTCCATTCTCTGCCTGCTCAATAGGGAATCATGGAATAGCTGTCATCGTGCTCAGTGCTGTTGGGGTCTTTTTGGACAAAGAAGATGGTAATAGGGAGCATTCTTTAAAACTTTCCATGTGTAGATGATTTTAGATCCACAGAAGAGTTGCAAAAATAGTACACAGAGTTTCTGTATCCTTTTCAACA
>PITA01035174.1:0-10792 GCA_004023965.1 Spilogale gracilis
AGAGGCTCAACCCTCTGAGCAACCCAGGCACCTGCAAATTCTATTTTCTTATCTCATGGTATTAGCTCACCCTCTAAGACATTATTGAACAAAGTGGTGGAAGTATACATTTTCTTGATTTTTCACAGTAATCAAAACTTTACCATTTCACTATAATCCTATTTATTGTTACTTTTATGAATAAATATCACTCTTAGATACACTTATTATCTTCTTACTTCTTATAGGTATTAATATTTATATATAGGGGCGCCTGGGTGACTCAGTAGTTAAACTTCTGCCTTTAGCTCAGGTCGTGATCCCAGGGTCCTGGGATTGAGTCCTACATCAGGCTCTATTCACTCAATGGGAAGCCTGCTTCTCTCTCACCTTCTCCCCCTGCTTGTGTTCCCTCTCTCGCTGCCTTTTCTCTCTGTAAAATAAATAAATAAGTAATCTTTAAAAATTACTTAAAGTGTTTATATATATTTCCTTTTGTTGTGTTGAATAATTCTTTTACTATCATATTAAATATAATTTATCAATATATTATTAATTAGTTATTAATAATATTAATTTCTTACATCTAAGATCGTAAATAAAATTGACCTGTGGGCTTATTCTTATTTTTAATCATTCATCAAATATTTTCTTCCATACATATTAAGTTTTAGCTATTTTCCAAATAATTATGAATTCAAAGGGAAACAAAATATATGTTGTCTCTGCTATTATCGAGCTTATAGTTTAACACAGAAGATTAAAATCTGATAAATGCTAGAACTATATAGTGTTCTCTTGAGAATATTAGTAATAGTAGCAACCAATTTTAGGCAACCAATGCAACGTTCCACAAATATTTTACTGAACCTAAGCCTTTGAGAATAATTCTCAAGAGCAAATAAAATAAAAGAGAAATGAAGGTCAGAAGGTTGGGGTATTTGAACACATTCCAAATGATGATGTTTAAGGAAAGGCCAACCAACCAACCCAAACCAGCCACTGTAAAAGGGATATGGAGCATCACCATGGGAAGAGTAGTGGTGCCAAACAGGCTGGAGGTCTAGGCACAGACATGGTAACTACTGAAAAATTTGGCCATGTTCTCAATTTTAGCTTGATTCAGAAATTTAATCTTGAACCAAGTATACTTAATTCACAAGGCATTAAATATTTTTGAGCAAGGGAGTTGAGTAGGTTGTCAAAACCAGCATCTGGCTCACAGGAGAGATATGTTCTGAAGGTATGCATCTGTGATTAAATGACTCTAGCTGATGATTTCTACCATCTATCGGGATAACTTTGGGGGACAGTGTAAGGTTTAGTTGCTTTATTAGCATCTTAAAATCTATATACCCCAAATAAGGAATTCTCCAACTTTTTCTCCAATATGCATATCCTCCCCTGTCATCCAGTAGCATTCACCATTAGCTCTTCACCCACATACTACATCTCCATTTCAGTTTTCCAACCAGCATCCAAGTTCTTCCTTTCCTGGGAAATTCATCTCATGTATAATTTATTATCTTTTCTCTTCTTACCCTGGTTGGATCTGTCATTGGTTATTCCTTACATTGTTTACATAGCCAAATAACTTGGTCACCCAATTGCCAGTCTGCATTTCCTCAGCTCCAACATCTGTATTTTAAAACTACTAACTTTTTGATGCCTGGTGGCTCTGTCAGTTAAGCATCTGCCTTTGTCTAAGGTCATGATCTCAGGGTCCTGGGATGGAGTCCCACATCAGGCTCCTTGCTCAGCCAAGAGCCTGCTTCTCCCTCTCCCTCTGCTGTTCCCCCCTGCTTGTGCTCCCTCCCTCTCTCTCTCTCTCTCTCTCTCTCTCTCAAATAAATAAATAAATAAAATCTTAAAAAAAAAAAAACAGCCTGCTAACTTAATATAGATTATGTCTTTGAAAAAGCACGATGGTTATGGATTTAACATACTAAAGTATCAGATATTTAAAACAAGATATGAAACTATTTCAACCATAGATTCTTCATTTGACACAAAACATCTAAGAAAATAGGGGCGCCTGGGTGGCTCAGTTGGTTACGCAACTGCCTTCGGCTCAGGTCATGATCCCGGAGACCCAAGATCAGGCCCCACATTGGGCTCCCTGCTCGGTGGGAAGCCTGCTTCTCCCTCTCTCATTCCCCTCCTTGTGTTCCTTCTCTGACTGTGTTTCTCTCTGTCAAATAAATAAAATCTTTAAAAAAAAATCTAAGAAAATAATGCTTGCCTTGTAGAATTGCTATAAAATTTGATAAACCTTATCTTTTCCTTAATCCTCAACCTTAGCACACATGCATTCTTTAATAAGTGGTGGATATTTTATTCCCAAACCTTTCTTTTTTCTTCTTTTTTTTTCTTTTTCCCTGACAGAACTGAAATTATCCAAGAGCTCTTGAACTAAGAAAAGGAACTGTTGTGGTTTAATATTTCTCAGGACCCAGCATGTGACTCAGTGGTATATATGTCCATTCAAATTGTGCTTTTTCTTTGGTCCCTTCCCCCCCCCATGATACTCCTGAGACATCCACATGGAAAAATATCTCAACATCTTCTTCCTGGATCTGAGTAATTGGTTTCCTGTAAGCTGTCTTCCTGAGTTTCTAAGAGTAAATACCAGGGTGATCATATTATGATGTGTTAAGCATCTTAACACTCTCAACTGTGCTTATTTTTAAAGTGTTTTGTCATAATTGTCATGCCTCCTTAAAATCTGAACACTCTTACTTAGGCTTCTGGGAAGCTAACTGGCTACTAAATTGGCACCCAGGTTTCTGTTCAGTGTAACAATAAGGAGGGCATTCTATTTTAATGATACATGCCAGTGGGAATTAAATGTTTTATTGCCATTTATTTTTCTTGGATCTATCCACCAAGAATATTAGACAAAGTAAAGAAATTTAGGAAACGAAAAGTTCTCTGCCTGCTATTGAGAGCCACAAATGTAATTTTATGGTTTTACCTCAACAAATACATATTGTAGCAAAGTAGTCGTATATTTATCATCTAAGGAAAACAAAACAAAACAAATAAAAAAATTGTCCTGTTGTTATTAGAGGATTTCTTGGGTAGCCCTCAAAAGGAGATGTGGTTGTGGTTGCCCAATCCCACACAAAGGTAAGTCTAAGATCACTCCTCCCACCAAGTCTATGAGATTATGTAATTCTTTTATGATATTTATCACATCAGCTGCCATTTAGCACTAAATTGATTTTTTTTTTTTTAGATTTTATTTATTTGACAGAGCGAAACACAGCCAGAGAGGGAACACAAGCAGGGGGAGTGAGAGAGGGAGAAGCAGGCTTCCCGCCGGGCAGGAAGCCGGATGTGGGACTCGATCCTGGGTCTCCGGGATCATGACCTGAGCCGAAGGCAGTTGCCTAACCAACTGAGCCACCCAGGCGCCCCAGCACTAAATTGATTTAAGTCCTCTCAGTAGGCTGTGGTCTTGAAAGAATGCAGTCTCAGCTGGTACAAGTTTCTGAGAAGGAGCAGTGCCAATAGGGATCACCTACAAAGATGTTGATGGGTTTTAAAATAAAGTCAGGGGAATATGGAACAAGAACTTTTTAAGATCAACTAACTTTTTGCCCCATTCTCAACCCAACCACAAGAGGTACAGAAATATATAGTCCAAGGGACACCTGGATGGCTCAGTTGGTTAAGTGTTCACCTTTGGCCTGGGTCATGATCCCAGGGTCCTGGAATTAAGTCCCACATCAGGCTCCTTGCTCAACGGTGAGCCTGCTTCTCCCTCTCCCTGCTGTTCCCCCTGCTTATGTGCTTTTTCTGTCTCTGACAGATAAATAAATAAAATATTGGAAGGGAGGAAGGAAGGAAGGAAGGAAGGAAGGAAGGAAGGAAGGAAAGAAGGAAGGAAGGAAGTCAGTCCCTATGTGGAGCTGGGAGACAGAGAGCTTACATAATCCTTTATTTTTTCTTTTATGAGTATATTTTCATCCACATTGGTGTTCCTCCAAATTCAACCCTTGGGTCCTTTTCTCTCAGTGTCAGTGTATACTAAAAAAAAGAAGAAGAATGCTAATAATAATCCAAAACTTAATTTATCATCACTATTATAGATATGAGTTATTAGTATTGTTAAATATCTTATAATGCAATGTTTTTACAGTTACTACTATTTAGAAAGCTACACTGTTGTTTTAACCATCTTAGACTCTCCAATGTATAGCACAGTAACTAGAATGTGTTGTTAAAATTCAACTAGTATCATTTAAGATAAATAGTTACTGAAATAGACTGTTCTTGGTAACCCATGCCTGGTTCCAACTTCCTTGCAATCATGCTTCTTTAAAATTCCTCTTTTGTTTTGGCAAGGAGTAATGACCACTTCTTTCTTACAACCTCATTTATACCATAAATGTATTAGAAAATTAATTTCATGAAAGAGAGAAAATGATAAGCTCTAATAAATGTCCAGCACACCTGGGAAAAATGTGAATTATCGAAAACGGAGTCTGCACTGAATCTTGAAAAAGTGGGACACACTGCTTGTTTTATTGAATTGCTGTGATTAAAAGGGAGAGTTGTTCCATGGAAAGGCGTTTCCATTAAGAAAAACTACACACATACATGCACACACATGCACACACACGTGCACACAGGAGGCCTGGGCTGGAGCACAGAATTTATCACTTCCTTTGTGTTGCAATTGTAGTGTTGCCAAAAGTGAGTCTGTGAAGTCAACTGGTGGAACTCTGGGGTGGGGAGGATTTTTCCATTGGATTGGTGATCTTATATCTAATAGAGCACACTGAACGTTTAAGTTAGGTATCCAAGTTAAAAAAAAAAAGGAAAGAAAGAAAATAGAAAGCAGATATGTGTTTGGAGCAACTATGGGAGTACCATATAAAACATGAAGCAGAAGAGTAACAGGGTCACCCATGCAAAGCAAGTGAGGCTTCACTGCCCCATGTCATTTTCCAGAGCATCTTCAATACCCAGGACTACAGAATCCACTGACTTCATCCTGTCCTGAGTTCTCTGCATTCCTCACAGCTTCCCCCTCACATACACTGACAATTACTTACTCCTTTCTCCCTGGACAACAGAAATTCTAGGTTGTTCCAATCATGTTGCCCTCCTCCCACCACCTCAGCTTGGCTGACTGGCAGAGCTGCCACCATGTGGATGATCACCTCATTTACTCTCGGTTGACAAGGCTCATATGTGCCCAGAGCACTGTCCTGCAATCTCACATTTCCCCAGATCACTGTCTTGACCAAAGTCAATAACTTACACATTTTGTCCTTCCTTTCCACATGCTCAATTGATGACCGTGCTTTATTTATGTTTCCTTTTTTTCCCCCGAACTAAAAATAAATTCTCTACCAAATTTATGAATGTAACTTCACCTTAACCCATATAAGCCAGCATATAAACCAGCTGAAGTATCTCTCACCTTAAACAAATTAAAACGACCCATGTAAAACAATAACTTGTTTTGTTCCATTTTGTTTCTTTTCTTTGCTCTCCTTCACAGTAAAACTCGGAAATTTCTATTCAGTCTGGCTCCCCTTCCTTGTAGTTTTCCATTCTCTTTTAACTCACTGGCTGGAGCAAGGTGCTTGTAACCATCCCTCCAGGGAAATCGTGTTTGTTAAGCTGGGATAAAAACCCCGTGCTGCTATATCCATGGTCAGTTTTCAGTGCTCATTTTACTAGAACTTTGGCATTATCTCACAGAGTTGTTGGTTCCCCTCTTGAAATAGTCTCTTTGCTTTAATTTCTGCACACCAGCCAACCCTGTATTCATTCCCTCATGCACAGCTGGCTTTCTCCTCGGAAGTCTCCTTATCTTTCTAACTTGAGCGTGCCCTAGGGCTCAGTCCCTAGACGTCTTTCTGCCTCACCACTCTACTGTAGTTCCACCCCATCTCTGGCTCTGGCATTCACAAACAAGAGACCACTGCCAAATCAATATCTTTATTTTTGCTTTCTTCTGTCGATTTTAGCTTCCCATAGCTAAATATCTATCTGAATGCTTGGTAAGCATAACTAAGAACACAACTTTTCTTTAACATTTTTATTAAGGGTTAATTGGAATGTAACAAAATGCACATACATAAAACATACAGTATGACAGGCCTGTGAAGCATTCACTGTGATCACTACAATAAACACTTCCAACAGCCCAAAAGTTTCATCATCTCCCTTCAGGATTTCTTCCCGTTGGTTCCTACATGCATACCGTTTCTTCTTCATCTACCTGGAACAGCTGATTTATTTATAGACATTTATAATTTGCATTTTTTTGAATTTTGTATAAATGGAATCACATGGTATGTATACCTTTTTTGGAATGGTTGCTTTTACTTAGCATAGTTATTGCAATATTCATCTACATTCACATGTTTTATTATGTGCCAATATTCCATTTTTTAAAAATTAAAACTTTCATAACTAGAAATGGCTCTATTAGCTATTGTAACTACATTATAAAACTATTATTAAAATAGTTTTAATTTTCAAAAAACTCAGTCAGATCATTATGACTAAGAACAAATGAGTCAGAGGATGGAAATAAACCACACAGGAATCTTAGTCATGTAGTGTGTAAACCCTATCTCAAGATTCATGAATTTTAAGATTCTTCATCTGCCATTTAAAGCCTCTGGAAAGACTGTTTCCCATCATTCTGCTTTTAGAAAGCAGGATTTTCTTATACTGACATGAAGTCTGCCTGTTACCACCATGAGCCTTATATATTGGCCTGTCTCATTCCTTTTTCACATGTAGGTAATCCTTTGGAGACTATGAAGCCAAGGGTCAGAGCAAGCTTGGTAAATCTGCAAAATTAAAGTTCTTTTATGCAGAGTGGCTTTGTTCTCCTGTCAAGCCAGTGTATTCGTTGGGCTGAACACTCCTCCTACACATGGACAATGTACTTCTGGATTAGGGTCCCTGACTGTCTTAAGGGAAACGATACATTAATGGTGACATCACTGGCTCGAGGAAGATTAGCACAGGGTTAAATGAAAGTCATCCGGTCAGTTTGCTGCCTGGGTCAGAACTGTGGCCTAGCATGTTTAATAACCTATACTTCATTTTCCTTATTTATGAAATGGAATAATTATAGTCATCTCTTCCTATGTTTATGGAGGAACATCTTACTAGTTAAGAACAGTGCTGACACATAGCAAGTGCTCATTAAAGTGTAGTCATCATTATTTTTATTAAGAGTTGATGAGTGAGCTATGTGGTCAATTAAGAGTAAATATTACAACTCTGATTGTTAATGCTGTAGCGAAAGCGGAGTCTCTTTTGCTGGCTCTAAACATAGTCTCATTTGCTGCTAGCATTCCATTGCTAGGAGAGGAACTAACCTTAGGATATGGATGACTCTAAAGGGAGAAAGGAGACAAGGTCCCTGATCAAAATCACGGAGAAGATGGCTTGAGGTCCACACAACCTGTGCAAACTCAGAGGCCTGATCAAGTAAACCCTAAAAAAATGCTTAACTAAGATTTAATATTTTTATCCCACTTTTTTTTACAATACATTCAGTTATTCATTTCATTTTACCGTGTTTGGACCCATAATCATAGTTACAAAGAGCAGAGAAAGTCTTTCATGCATAACTCAAGCAACTGATTCGAAGAGTATCATTAATGTCCAGAGGAGGAAAGTATGTTCTCAAGATGAAAATGGAAGGCAGAAACGGGAGAGGTATAATGTAGTGTAATGTAGTTTTACAGAAGGGTACACCTGCCTTCCGGAAGCATACCAGTATGCATGCATGTTTTCAATGACTATCATAGGTGATTTCTTATTGTATTATTCTCCCAAATCTGTGAGGTGTGAATGTGCGGGTGTGTGTACGTGTGTGCATTTCTTAAGTTATTTGGCAGATTTATTGGTATCTTTAGAAATTCATACATTTGATTTGCTTTTCTTCTTAGTTTAGGAATTTGGGACATATTTATGCAGCAGATCTGTGTGAATGATACCTTAATAAACCCCATCTGGGTTGTTACAAACCATGTTAATATTAATGAAAAAGAACCAGAAAATGAATACAAAGTGTACACTTACATCCCGAAAGAAAATGAAATTTGTAGCCCACCCACGGCTCCGCAGACCTTTAGTCTCTGTGACATGACATGATTTTCTTGTCTGCTGAAAACACATATTTGGAAATAACTATGTCTGAATAGTTAACAATGGATACTGTGTGAGGTCAACTGCTCATATGATAACACAAGCCACTTGAAATACTATTATGCTGATATAATCATTATCATCACAGATGATATATATTGATTGTTTATTCTATGCCAGGTACTGTAATAGGCACTTCACACTCAGTATCTCATTTAGTCCTCATTACAGTCAGAGTGGCATGGTATAATTGTATCTGTTTCACCTACACGCACTAGAAGACTGAGGTTCATGTTGGTTACATAATGTGTGAAAACTCATAAAGCTCAAGGTAGGTGCCATAAATTAAATTTTTTTACCCTTTTCCTATTAAGAGTTGGGGTGCATTTTCTTTCCTCGAGTCAAAGAGGGCTCTGTGTATCTGTTGAATAATGAAATGCAGAAGAATTGGGCTGCAAGTCTCAGTGCTTAGGTATTTTAGAGACTGGTAACTGCCTTATCTTTAAAGTTGTCTTTTGGAATATTCACTCTTGGATGCCTTACTATGGGGAAAACAGCACTAGATAAGTCTGTAAGTCCTGAGGCCACCACAGGAGAAAGCCAAACCATGAGAAGAGGTCCTGGAGAATGAAACAGCAGGAGGAAGCAGATTAGACGAGGAACACCAATGCACTAGATATAGAGACAGGAAGCCACTTTGGATTTCAGATGCCCTGTGGGAACCCATGATCTTAACTGATCTTTGTGAATCAGAGATAACTAACTGAACTGATCTTTTTGTGAATGTCTGTTATTTTAAGCCACAAAATTGGAGGGGTTGTTTTTTGGTTTTGTTTTTTAATGATATACCATATAATAACTGGAGCATAATTTGGTCCCTGAACTCAGGATGCTACTTGAAACAAGTGGTATTGGATTTGGATCTAGTTAGTACTCTGAACCTTGGCTTGAAGATACTGAGGGCAAGGGCTTGAAGTATCACTGAAAGGAAGAGAAGAGATGAACTCTTCTGCACTGGTGGGAAGATCAGTGAAATGTCACAGGTGGCTGTGTCCCAGGAACTGGTGGATCTAGCTAAAGAGATGTTTTTAGGCAAAATATTGAAAGTGCTGATTCCTTATAGATGTATATGAAAAGGTGAGCTACAGATAGGTAAGTTAAAGAACCTATTTGATGTTTGAATAGAGTTCACAGGGAATGTAAGTGGCTTGAAACATAAAACTGTTGCTCATCTATACTCTTTCCAATGATCAAATAGTCTCAAAATAAGACGTGGCCCAAGAGACAAGATAAAATTCAGAATATTGCTAGTAGTTTGACATGTGGTCCGTAGTAAAGTTTGAATCAAATATTCTGCCAAACCACTTGATGAGACCTCAGAAAAATTTAAAGTTACTTCAAAGACCATCTTAATTAAATGAAAGGATCTCTATGGATCTTAAAGACATGACTTGTAGACCCACCCATTCAGTCGATATGGCCCCTAAAAATCTTAAGAGTATTATCTCACAGCAGATTTATAGGCTTTTCAAAGTTTCAAAATATGAATATCAGTATGACTAACAGAGGGGAATATAATTTGATATACTGGAATGCCATGAAGTTTTTATAAAAATTAGACCAGCTTAGATTGAAAGAAAAGAGGCAGTAAAAAACCAAAAATAAAAATGAAAAAACAATAATAGTAATAATTAAAATAAATCTATAGATACCTAATTATGGGCAAAAACTGGCTAAGAAAACTATTTAGCTGCAAACAAAGCTCATTCTTTTTTTTTTTAAGATAGATTTATTTATTTATTTATTTATTTATTTATTTATTTACTTGCTTACTTATTTGACAGAGAATAATATAGCTAGAGAGGGAACACAAGCAGGGGGAGTGAGAGAGGGAGAAGCAGGCTTCCGAGCAGGGAGCCCTATCTGGGGCTCGATTCTGGGTCTCTGGGATCATGACCTGAGCCGAAGGTAGTTGCTTAACCAACTGAGCCACCCAGGTGCCCCAACAAAAGCTAATTCTTACAGAAAAGGACAGATGACTTAGAGGGAGCAGCCCAGAGCCCCAAAGTTACAGGCAGAAGTGGTAGAGAAGAACTAGAAACATGTGTGCTCAGCTGGATTCAGAATTACTATGGATCGTTTACTAGTGCATGACTTTTGTTTCCCCTTATCTGAAGAGGAATAGCTATTATGGTTTTCCTATGCCTGGTTCCCATGGGATATTGTGTGGGTATTGTGGGGGTATGTGTTGTATTGATCTTTTTTTTTTAAGATTTTGTTTATTTATATGACAGAGAGAAACACAGTGAGAGAGGGAACACAAGCAGGGGGAGTGAGAGAGGGAGAAGCAGGCTTCCCACTGAGCAGGGAGCCTAAGCGGGGCTGGATCTCAGCACTCTGGGATTATGACCTCAGCCGAAGGCAGACACTTAATGACTGAGCCATCCAGGCACCCTGTAGATACATCTTTTTAATCCACAAGTTTTAAACTTAAGAAGACTCACACTCAAAAAGCTTCCTTCATATCTGGATCTAATTTAGAGGACAAGATTCTGGACCACCTTCTTGAGCTGGAAGCAGTGATGGGGAATGAAACCTTTGAGTGTCTTGAGTGGTATTTAGTATGTTCTGTGACTCAGAAGAGGGTGAATTGTGGCAAATTAAAGGTGGTCACTGCTAG
>PITA01035175.1:0-10779 GCA_004023965.1 Spilogale gracilis
GTTCCAATTATGAGAAGGCAGAACAAAGAATCAACAAGCTTGAAAATAGGAAAATTCAATTTATCCATACTGAGGAAGAGAAAGAAAAAGAATAAAGGAAAATAGAGCTTAAGAAACCTTTAGGATGCTATCAAACATATTAACACATGCATTATGTGGGTCTCAGGGAGAGTAGAGAGTTAGAAAGGGGGAAGAAAAAAATTTTTGAAAGACAAATGGCCAAAAACTTTCTACATTTGATGTATTATAGGAAACAACATATCTGAGACAAAAACCCTGGGTAGGATAAATTCATAAAATCTATGCCAAGACACATCATAATTAAACTATCAGAAGCCAAAAACAAAGAATCCTGAAATCAGCAAGAGAGAAATTATTTGTCATGTATAAAAGATCCTCAATAAGATCAACAGTTAATTTTACATCAGAAATCACTACCAGGAGGCAGTGGATAGCATACTGAAAGCACTGAAAGAAAGAAATAGCACTGAAAGAAAGAAATATTCAAGAAGTCTATATCCAGCAAAGCTACTCTCTGAAATGAGGGAGAAATTAAAATACCCTCAGATAAACAAAAGCTGAGGGATTTTCTCACTAACAGACTTGCCTTACAAGAAAAGCTCAAGTCTGAAATATAAAGGATAGTAAGTTTAAGTCATGTGAATAAATGGACTTCAGTAAAGGTAACTATAGAGATAAATACAAATATCAGTATTATTAAATTTTTAGTTTGGAATGGAAATGGTTAGGTATCCAGACCAAGAGAGATTTACAGCAAGAATACAAGGGTAGTTCAACAAAAGAAAATCAATCAATAGAATACACGGCATAAATAAAACAAAAGAAAAATAATGATTTTTTCAGTTGACATTGAAAAGCATTTAACAAAACCCAATGTCTTTCGTGATAAAAACATTCAGAAAACTAGGAATAAAAGGGAACTTCTTGAACATGATTCAAGTATTTAACTAAAAAACAAAAACAAAACCCAAAAAACCTTACAGCTAACATATTCAATGATGAAAACCTGAAAGCTTTCCCCTAAGAGCAGGAACAAGACAGGAAAGTGGGAATGGATTTCCACTTTTCCCAGTTTCACCAATGCTATTCAACAATGTATTGGAAATTCTGACCAGAACAATTAGGCAAGAGAACAAAATAACAGTGCTCTAAATTAGAAAATAAGAAACAAAACTTTCTCTGTTCTCAGATAACATGATTGTATATACAAGAAACCCAAAAGAATACACACATTTGAGTGCATGCACACACACACACACACACACACAACATAAAACAACACACAACACAGGAGCTGACTCCTGTACCTAAAACTCCAGGGGCTAATAAACCAATTTAGTAAAGTTTCAGGATACAAAATGATTTTTGTTTCAATACAGCAGAATGAGCAACATGAAAAAGAAATATTGTTCAACAAATAGAAAACAATTCTATTTATAATAGCCTGCAAAAGAATAAAATTTCTATGAATAAATTCAACCAAAGACTTATACATCAGAAACTACAAATGTTGCTGAAATTTGAGAAGACCTAAATAAACAGCAGACATTTGTGTTTGCAGATTAGAAGAGTGAATATTCTTAAAATGATAATATTACTCAAAGCAATCTACAGATTTAATCCAGTCTCTATCAAAATTATGTTTTTTCTTTGTATCAATGGAAAAGCCAATCCCCAAATTCATATGTAATTACAAAGGCTCTGAGCAGCCAGAGAAATCTTGAAAATAAAAGAAGAAAACTGGAAAACTCAACACTTATTGATTTTCAACTTAATGCAAAGATACAGCAATTAAACCAGTGTGGTACTGACATAAGGAAAGATATATAGAGGAAAGGAATAAAATGGAGAGCCCAGAAATAAACCCATACATCTATAGCCAATGGACTTTCAACAAAGATGCCAAGACTGAGCAACTTCTAGAAGAAAAAAACAGGTACACTGGACTTTATTGAAATTAAAAACTTCTGTGCACCAGAGGATTTTATTAAGAAAGTGAAAAGGCAACCAACAGAATAAGAGAAATATTTACAAATCAACTGTCTGAAAAGAAGATCCAGAATAAACAAGAAATTCTTACAACTCAACAACAAAAAGAAAAACAATTAAAAACTGAGCAAATGACCTGAATAGGCATTTTTCTGAAGATGAGATACAAATAGCCATCAAACACATAAAAAGATACTCAAAGCTATTCAGTCACTAGGGAGATGCAAATCAAAACCATCATGGGATACCATTTACATCTACTATAATCTCTATAACAAGAAAAAAAGGGGCGCCTGGGTGGCTCAGTTGGTTAAGCGACTGCCTTCGGCTCAGGTCATGATCCCAGAGATCCAGGATCGAGTCCCACATCGGGCTCTCTGCTCAGCGGGAAGCCTGCTTCTCCCTCTCTCACTCCCCCTGCTTGTGTTCCCTCTCTGGCTGTGTTTCTCTCTGTCAAATACATAAAATCTTAAAAAAAAAAAAAAGAAAGAAAAGAAAAGAAAAAAAGATGAAAAATAACCAGTGTTGATGAAGATATAGAAAAATATGAATTCTCCTACAGTTCTGGTGGGATTGTAAAATGGTCCAGCTACTCTGGAAAACACTTTGGCAGCTCCTCAAAACATAGAACATGGAATTACCATATGACCCAGCCATGCCCTTCCTAGGTATGTACTCCAAAGAACTAAAAGTTGGTATGTAAACAAATACTTATACAGAAATGTTGGTAGAAAACCTATGGTGGTGGAAAATAATGATCAAAATGTAGAAACAACCCTAACGCCCATTCATAGATGAATAGATACAAAATTCTAGAACATTCGGCCATAGAGAAGAAATGAAATACTGACCTGTTCTACACCATGGATGAATCTCAAAACATTATGCTAAGTGAAAGAAGCCAGACACAGAAGGTCACATATTATGTGGATTCATTTATATGAAATATCCAGAATAGATAACTCTATGGAATATCAATCAGAGTGGTGATTGTCAGGATCTTGGGGCAGGGTAAGACGAGGAATGGGGGCAGTGGAAATTCTATATGGAAGTGATAAGAAGATTTCAGAACTAGATAGTTGTTGTAATTGAACAATACTGCAAAGTACTGTATGCCAATGAATTATTCTCTTTAAAATAGTGAAATTTGTGTTATGTGAGTTTCCCCTTGATTAAACAAACAAATGCCTTGTGTTCGTCAGGGGGTCTTTAGTGTATAATTCATATCTTCCTCAAATTCTCCAAAATTCACAAGTCTTGACCATTGTTGTATATTTTCAAAGATGATTCCTAGCATCACTGGAGTATAGAGCCTCAAGCATATTGAGAGATTCAAGTGAATCCACCAAGGCTCATGTATGAATGCTAATGAGGTCAAACCACGTATTGAGCTTTTTTTTTTTCTTTACTGAGACATGTGGAAAAACACAAATGTACCCTCCAAGTTCTTTATCTACTTGTCTTGTACCCAGGGGAAAGCTCTCGATTACAGTGGGTTTAGAGAGATAAAACTATTAACAGAAAGAAAAATAAGAAGCTGACTCAGATTCTTTTTGGAAATCAGTCAGTTCATCCCAAAGTCTTAGGCAATGTCCATCCCTGTTGGGTGAGTGGCAGAGAAGAATGTGATCATTTAAAAATGAGGAAAAGCAAAAAACAAAGTATTTTTTCACAGCCCATGATGATGTCATTCTTCCTTGAAACACTGCCTCCCCAGATCAAAGATAAACAACATGGAGGCAGGAGGAGGGGAGAGGCAGTGAAGAAAAGGCCTTCTGGAAAGCCCCAAGTATCCTTTTCCCCTCTCTCTGAAGGCCAGAACCTTCCACTTGGAATAGAAATGTTTTTAAAACTTTTGATAATTGCTAATGTAAAAAAAGAGAAAAGAACTTTCTTCACAGCAGGGCTGCTTATCTATGGACCTA
Source organism: Spilogale gracilis (assembly GCA_004023965.1). Taxonomy (NCBI): domain Eukaryota; kingdom Metazoa; phylum Chordata; class Mammalia; order Carnivora; family Mephitidae; genus Spilogale; species Spilogale gracilis. Next base: position 3,936 of record PITA01035175.1, read on the forward strand.
TCCGTGCCTTCAGATGGGGATGGCGGGGCCCCAATTCTCAGGATTTCAGAAAAGAATGTGTTAAAAAGGGGAGGGGTGTGTGTGGGGGTGAGAGGAAGTTGAAATGTGTGCCGCTGGTTTAACATGCTAATATCTTTTAGGTGGAGGATCAAGGTTTGGCTATTTCCATCTTCTTTTCCATCCCCAGTTTAGTTTCAAGAGGACTGGAGATGTGACAAGGGCTTTGTGTGGGGAATTCAGGGGAATGAAAGGGCCAAGGAGACCCAGTTGAGGGAACAAACTTTTGGGGGTCAGTGAGGTCAGCTTAGAATAAATGTGTGGCATTGTTGTTATTAAGGACATGGTCTCAGCGGGGTGTCCTGAGCCGGGCACACAACTCGAAGGCCTGTTTATTCAACACTGAAATACCTAGGATGGGTCTTGGGGAGAAAAGGAAAAACTTCAGCAGCAAAGGCCTGCACCTTTCAGTATCAGAACATTCTCCAGAAACACAAAGACCTGCTTTTTCCTAAGTGCCGAGACACAAGTGCCTGTGCATAACCCAAAATTAATTGATTAATTAACTAATGCATTAAAAGAAGAGCTCCTCTTAGCATTTTTCTTTCTTTCCTTCTTTTTTGCTTTTTTTTTTTTTTTTTTTCTCTCTCTCTCTCTCTCTCTCTCTCACTTTTTTTTTCCCCTCCACACATGGACAATCCAGGTCATTGAAAGCCCAAGATAGAAACAGTTTCTTAACAGTGTTTGAAAACAGCCTTTGTTTCCATGGAAGTGGCACAGGCCCTTTATGGTTTCCTTCCAGAAAACATTTACCTACCTCAGAGGGTTTTCTCTTTTTTCCTTCTTCTTCTTCTTCTTTTTTTTTTTTGTGAAGATTAAATGAGAGAAAGTGCTTAACACAGCCTGAGCACATAGTTTGAGCTAAATAAATATTAGTTGTTGTTAGTGTGTATTGCTCTTCTGTTGCTCAGTCATGAGGAGGTCAGGGAGAAAGATGGGAGGATACAAGCAGAGGCTATCCCAGCCTAGCTGGAAATCCCATCAGAGAGGAAGGGGGTGGGGTGAAATGAAATCGCTGGTAAGAAGATTAAACCTCTAGGCAACTGAGAGTTAAGAGAGGGGGCATTTCCAAAACCACAGTTGGAGAGTGGCTCCAAAGATTAAAATCAGGAACAAATTTACCTATAGGCTCTTCTGTTGTGAATTTTTAAAAAGCCATAGAAAGTTGCCCTGATCTGTCTTGGGGGCAACAAGACTAAGATACATGAAATACTGAAGAACGTTGAGTGCTGAATTATGTCTTACAGACCATCAGAATGTTAGAGTATCAGAGGAATGGGTGGACAAAGCTAGTGCATGAAAACAGGTAAGAGCCAAATAAAGACACAGTGTCAATAGGAATTTAATGACAGGATAAATTAGCACAGATGATGTGGTCAGGAAATAGCACCTGAAAGGAGGAGGCTCTTGATGTAGGCAATTGGGTGGGCAGTAGGTGACGCTGTGCTGAAGATTCATGGCATTGACTACGAGTTCAAGCAAACAAGGTTTTGGAAGTTGAGTTGAGGGTAGGGTCTACATAAGGAGTGTGCAAGCATGAAGATTAGCCATTATCCGTGTACAAGGTGGTTGTGATGGTGGCAGTGGTGGTGGCACCAAGGCGTGTGTAGTTGTGTTTATGGACCGGAGAGATTAAAGTAGCATGAGAGACGTGGGCTAAACCCAGTGGAATTTCAAGAAAACAAAGGAAGGGCGGGGTGGCTGGCTGGGAGATAAAGGAAAAGGGAAAGACTACTCATTATTCTGTCATAGGAAACTAGAGAGTCGTGATATCGTTGGAGAAAAGGCAGAATTGGGGGAAAGTTCCTGTACTGAGAGTGAAGACAATTTTAATTTAACTCATGTGGAATTAGATCCCTCTGTTGGACGGGTCTTAGTGTGCAGACGGGGAATCTGTTGTATGGAAGGAGGGAAAAAATTAAGGTTTGGGAAATGGAATGAATTGTTGGTACACCTAGGGCTCACTAGAGACTTCTAGGAGGTGGTAAAGTAAAGAGAAGGAAACTGAAACACGTTTATCTTCCTGTAACCTTAAGGGTGAGAATGCCCAAGACCAGGTTTGGGGGGCAAACACTTGGCCTGGAAGGTTCTGCCAAGTGCCCACTATGCATGCACTCTGGGCTACCCTTTCAACATGGCTCCCTCTTGGTGATGACCATTAGAGCCACATGAAAATGTGGTAAAGGGTAATAGAAGCAATAATTGTCTAGTTTGTTCCACTCTGGGGAGAGATTTTCAGGGGATTAAGGGGAAATTTGTATACTAAAGACGAGATTATGAGGATTTGAGTCCTCTAGACAGAAGGGGATCAATTGGCTCTGCTGTTTCAGACATATGATGGGCTTTTATTGACCTGTTATATTTCCTGTGGGCTTGGGTTATGGTCTCTTAAATAATAAACATATACTTTTTGGCATCTATATTGCCTCATTTGATGTCATTACTAAATGAAAGAAAATTCAGGGAGGTGAACAAGTTGATCCAAGGGGTCACACAATGAATAACTGCAAGTACTATAAGGTTGCCTGAGTCAGAGACTAGGGCTGATGCCCCCTGAGAGCAGACTCTGAGTTTGAGTCATCATTATATCGAGAGAGCCTAGCACAAGGCAGGACATAGAGAAGGTCCTCAACAAGTGGCAGAATGGAAGTTTAAAACTGAAACATTGGCCCCCAAATGAGCAATACAAAAAATACAAACAGTCAGGCTTCCATTTCTAGGGCGAGAGGCACAGTTGCAATGAGGAATGCTTTTAGGATGTTTATGCGGCTAAATCAGAATGCAGAGCCATAGACAGATTGCATTCAGTCCATAGGTAGATTGTACAGTGGACAATTTTTCCCTTGGCAGGTGGGGCTTAAGGTAGGATGGGAGAGTGTAGTGATATAAGATGATGATCTAGAATGTCACTTCGGGGCTGTCCATTAGAGCCACCTCTGTCCAGTACACAGGTGGAACAAAGAGTTTACTGGTATTCTTGAATCAATAAATCCTGTATCATCTATGATGCTTACCTTCAACTCTGCCCCTGCAGTTCCCTTTTCCTGGTGTCAATTGGTTTAGCTATTTAACAAACATTAATTGTGTTCTTATGTATCCCAAATGTAGACTCAGTGGTACAATACAACAGGATGCAGAACTTCACCTCCTGAGAGGTACAAACAAGCAGGAGGGCAGCAGGGTAAGGGCTCTGACTTAAAGAATCATTGGATGCTAGAGGAGACCATAGAACGGGCAGCTATGCCAGTCACCCCTTCTAATGTTGCTGCAGACGCCGCCGTGACATCTGCCCTTCTGTCAGAGTGATAGGAGAGCCAGGGAGTGACAGATCTGGCTTATGTCCTCTTCAGAGGAAAGGTGAAGGCAAAGGAGTGTGGAACGAAAAACCCTTGCTCTGGACGACCTCCCTTTGCCAAAAACCCAGGAAGAAAAGCAGTGTTACAGTTTTCAGGGTAACCTTCCACTAACAATACAGTTGCTGGGGCTCAGCCAAGTCCCAGCATGACTGCCTGGCCAAGGCCATGATTAATGATACCATTGCAAGCAAAATGAGACATCAGTTGAATAAGCCTGAGCTTTTAACAAAAGCCTTGACTAAGCAGTAAACTAACCAGAAGGATGACCAACTGTGGAACATCCCAAATATTCCGACAGGAAGTGTGATCAGAGAAGCAACAAAGAACACCAATCCAGGGTGGTGACCAGAAGCAGAATGTGATGGGAGATTCTGAAGGTCGTTTCCTTCATTGTATTTGGAAGGTATGCAGCTTGAGGGATCTCATTTTTTGGACGCAGAAACTAAGGCCTAGGGGTTAAGAAACTCACTCCTGAGCACAGGTAAGTTGGTGGAACTGGAATCCAGGGTATGTTCTGCTATGCCCTCAATTTTCATAAAACTTGGCAAGGTCTTGTATCCAGGCAACAGCAACCATATCCCAAGTCTGGAAATTCACCAGAGATGTAGGTAACTTTCAGCTTCTCCAGTCATCATTGGTCCCTGAGTTTCACCAAGTGTCTTTTTTTTTTCAAGGAAGAGTCATGAGTATCTTACTTCCTAAATTTTTCCGTATTAGAGAAAGACAGCTTGTCGCTTTTATTCTCAAATGACTTAGCTGGGTATAATATTGTTGGGTCATACTTTCTTCTTTTAGATTTGTAGACATTGTTCCATTTTCTTACAGTGTTGAATGTTTGTGAAGAAATCTGAGGTTAGCATAATAATAATCTGCTTTACAGATGGCATATTTTTTCCTAGACACATTTTTTCCCTAGATAGTTTTTCTTTCTTGTGCAATATATCTAGTGTTTATTACATTGCCAATTTTTTCCTTGAAGTGATTTCTTCAGCTACAGATTCAATTATTTATGTCAATGAAATATCTGTTTATGTTGGCCTCACATATAGTTTCCATTCCATTACTGGGGTTCTTTATCTCAGAAATAGTAGCTATCCCTTTTAATTCATGTAAGTACGATAGGTTCTTAATAGTTTTCAAGTGCTTTCCCAGATATCATGGAGCTCACTCAAGGCAAGTCAATAATAAGAGCTCTCTAGAATCTTGCACAAAGTGCAGGAGATGGTTAACTCTGCCAAGGAGAGTACAGGAGGCAGACTTCTACTCAATATAAGGGGCAATAAGCATTCTCTAACAATGGAAGAGACTGCTTTATGAAGTATTAAACTCCCCATCCTTGGAAATATTCAAGAACAGACCAGTTGACCATCTGTTCATGAGCTTGAAGTGGGAAGCTGAACTAAATGATCACGTTAATCCCTCATTGCTCTGGTCTTACGAAGAATAGAATCCAGTGGAGTCCTGGCCATCAGAGTCTTCTGTAAAGAGCCTCTCTATGTGAGGCTATCCTATCATGAAATCTTTTATTCTGAATCTGTGTCTGGTGACTGATACTAGAAACAAGTCAAAGAACAGAAAGGGCAGGGCCGATGTGACAGCAGAAGCCAGTTTTTATTTATTTCTGCTAAGGAGAGAGCTTTCTAGTAAGTAAAAAAAAAACTAGACAGTGGAAGTTATGAAATATTTTTTCCTTTATTTCTTTTTCTCCAATGAGACTTCTAAATTGTAAGTTCCCTAAAAGCACATAACAATATTGACTTTGTCTACTATTCTACTACTGGTGGGCAACATTAGGCTTAACACCCAGTCTAAACACCTAATATTCACTAAATAGATAAACAAATTAAAGAAATAATAAACTTGAACTCATAAGATGGAAAATTAAGAAAGGAAATCTCTCCTGTCACCATGAAATCTTGCAAACAATTGAACCAGCATGCAGACTTGAATCTGGATGACTCATGTAATTTTGTTTGGTTGAATAAATGATAGAGCACTAATAACCCCTTAAGATTCTTTGGCCTCATGGAAGTCCCTAAGGAGGCAGTGGTTGTAGAAAGGGACAATCTTGTGGTTCATGGCGGGGCCACATGGTAGAAGAATAGACAATATTAGAGTGCACGAGCTCCAAATTTGAATTGTGACTTTAATATCAGAATAGTGTTGGATTGCACCTCAAGCTTCTCTGAGGCTTAGTCCTTACCTGCAAAATGGTGAAGTAACACTTCATAGGACTGTTGCTAGAATTAGGTAAAACCGGTTACCAGAAGCATCAAAGATAGCACATAGCACAGACCAGGCTACTGGTAATCTTAGCATATCCATTTGTGTTCCCTCACTCCATGCAGAGCCTCAGGCTCTGATCTTCACCCTTTGTTGTGGAATGCAATGGGGAGGTCAGTGATCTTGATAACTGGAAGCGCATGCGCAATAGAAATCCTTCCCATCCCCCCCCCAAACTGCTCCCTGGTACCTAAGTGAGCCACACCCATTAGACCACAAGCACTACATATAAAGCAGAGAGAAGGGGATTGCTCCGTCTTCCAAATGATATATTAAGTTTTAAGAGAGATGAAGGGGATTTATTAAACTTGCCCTCCCAAAGGAGCTCACTTAGACCTGATTGCACAGGCTTTAATGAGTGGACAGACCTCATTACACAACTTGGGGTCCCAAGACTTTCCACAGTCCCCTGTGAGACTAATCAATTACATCGCCTTTGCTCTTCTCCTTAAAGCCAATTTCCAGATTCCAGCATCTCTGAAGTTCAATATCCTCAACACATCACCCACAACCTGTCCATGTCCTTGATGCAACTCTGCCCCATAAAGAGCTTTGTGACATAATCAACTTTTGTGAGGAAATCATTAAGACATAAGGGAGGGTCAGCCAAGCCAAGGGATTGGTGCTCGCTGGCCCTGGGGTAGAGGAGTCCCTGGTATGGAAGACAGGCTCATCCAGCTCATGGCTATCCAGACCTTAGGGTTGGCTCCAATTATAACGTAAAGTTCGCTAAAAGAAAAGAAACCTCCAAAAACCATGAAGATATTTAATCCTCTTTGAAGAGAAAGTGGCTCTTACAGACTGAAGGAGATGTTCCTGCCCAACAACCCTGATTGCCATTTCCCTGTGGTTTCTCTGGAGTGCCTGTCATGAGTCAGAGACTGTCCAAAGGATCGGGGCTAAAACTCTGAGTGTGTCAAAGTCTCTGCTTTCACGGAACATACATTCCAGTAATAAGAGTGGGCAAGGAGTCAAAAAAAATAAATCTAAAAATAAGAACATTGCTAGTGGGTTAAGGGTGATACAAATAATTAACACAAGGTGATGGGATAGAGAGTGATGGGGTGACCACTTAGACCCACATGGTTAAGGATGGCTTCATGGAGGCAGAGGAAGATTTGGAGGAGAAAGACCTCACCCTGTGGAGA
>PITA01035176.1:0-10795 GCA_004023965.1 Spilogale gracilis
TTTATGTTATGTGTACTTTACCATGAGTTTTAGAAAATGCTTTTGAGTCTTTCCCCAAAGCAAAGTGTCCACTGACCGTTGGGGTTTTGCTGGGGGTACTGGTGGATGGACGACTGCCTGCCTTCCTCTTGGGCACCATTCCTGAGCCTTGTGAGGACTGAGTTTTTTGTGTAGGAACGAGTGCACGTGTGGACAGCAGGAGAGAAATAGTGCATCTGTCCTGCAGGGATGTTTTGAGGCTTAACAGAAACCTTCTCCTGGGAACTCTGTGCTGAAAGCTGGTGGTGAGGCACCCCTCCCCCTCAGGGCTGTGACTGCCCCCCGCATTCAGGGCTTGGCGGGCTGTGCTGCCGTGTGTCCTCATGAGGGTATTTGAAACGCACTTTCCATTCTGAGTTCAGAGGGAATAAAAATGTTCAGAAACATAAAGATTTCATGAAGACATTGAGGGTCCTTGCCTCCAGCGTCCAGCTCGTGAGCTGCTGTGGTCAGGCCAGGTCTCCTTCGGCGGCGGCAGCCAGGGCCTCCATCCCAGGTCCCAGGTGTCAGGCAGGGCGCTGTCCCAAGAAAGGCTGCGCCTTAGATGGAGAGCGGGAGCTCCCCCAGCAGGGGGAGTCGTGACCCTGTGTCTGCCTGCGGCCAGAGTCTCCGCCCTGGCCCTTCCTGGAGTTCAGCTGCTAACACGGGGACTCTGGTGTTTTTTACTGTTAATGTTCAGGGTGTGTATGAAACAAATTGTGTTTTCCCTTCTAGGTCGGATGTTTATATTTTATGGAAATAAGACCTCCACGCAATTCTTAAATTTCACTCCAACACTGATCTGTTCAGATGACCTTCAGACAAATATCCTTGGTCTCATGCCTTCCCTGCCCCTAGCAGACAGGCATTTGGGGTCTAGAGGAGGGTTTTGGGGAAGATTGCTTTCGTATCAGAAGAGCAGGATGACCCAGGTGCCGCGGTGCCCTCGAGCTGCTGTGGCACCTCTAGCGGGAGCTTCTGATGGCGTGTAGGGGACTAGCACGCAGGCATCTGCCACTGAGCCCTTCGGTTCCTCCGACTCACTTCTGTTTTCCCTTGTTTGTTCTCCTGTCACGTGATGTTTAAGGCCCTCTGGGCTCTGGTCTCCTCTGGAGTGTCCCGGAGCGCGCCGCTGCTGACCGCAGAGCGCATGTGCTCAGGCTGCACACTTGGGCTGTGCCGTGCTCGTCTCCAGCGGCTGTGTCCACACTGGAGCCATATCGCCAATAGGCGCCAGGAACGTGGTTAGAACGTGACCAGGCAGTGCCAGTCTGGTATCCAGATCTCTCTTCGTCCCAGGGAGGGGCCAAGCAAACAATGTGAGGCTTGGGAACGCCCCCCACGCACCTGACATGGACGCTGCCTCCTCTAAAGGAGGTGTGTGAAGCAGCCTGCTTGCCCCAGGCCAGGCCCACTTGAATTTTAAGGTAAATGTTGAACGCAGATTGTTAAAGGCAAACGTTTCTAATCATCATTAGAAATAACATGTATGCAGGATCAGCTGTGCCAGAGGTTTCTTCCAAGATCAGGAGCATGAGCTCTGACTCTTACAGACCCCATTCTAGAACATTCCGGGGCTCGCTCGGCTTGGGCCCAACTCCCCAGTGTCGACACGGCCTCCTTGACACATACACATCTGAGCTTGCAGACCAAGCCCGTGGACCCGACTGTGGACGGTGGCGCACAGGTGCAGCAGGTTGTGAACATAGAGTGTGTGTCCGACTTCACGGAGGCGCCAGTCCTCAACATCCAGTTCAGGTGAGGGGCTCATGGGCCCCTGGGCCGAATGACCGGTCAGCTCTTGTCCGGAGCTTGGGGCTGTGGGGTCGTTCCTGCACACAGCTGTGTCCCTGGGAGTCCTCTGTCCTCACCAAGCCCCTTCGCCCTTCCTTCGGAGGCTGCTGTGAGGGCTGAGGGGGTGACTCAGGTGAGTGGTGGCCCCCACTGCGGGTGTGGAGCAGTGTTAGGTGCATGGCGTCTGGAAAATGAGGGAGAGACAGTGTGTTCGGGGTCCTGGGAGGCTAGCGCTGTATTGCTCAGGTTCTGTGCTCTCCAGCTGAGAGACAGGAACAAGGGGGCCCGCGCTGTGAGGCTGGGACCAGGGTCCCGTGTGCCTCTGCATGGCTGCTGCTCTTTGGGTCCGTTGTGGGGATGGTACCCTAGGCCCTCCAATCTGGGGGTGCGCTGTTGCTCAGTGTCCTCTGGGCATACATGCTGCTTGGTCGTTATCTTTTTAAAGACTCACTTATTTTAGAGAGAGAGGGAGAGAGAATCTCAAGCAGATTCCCCAGTGAGCACAGAGCCCCACACAGGGGCTTTATCCCAGGACCCACGATCATGAGATCATGACCTGAGTGAAATCAGTGGTTGGACATGTAACCCACTGAGCTGTCCAGGTGCCCCGTGTTTTGATTACTTTTCAAAACATATGTTTTCTGTTGCTGCTTGGTTCCTGGCTCTCCTTTTTAGTGAGTAGGCCGGAACGTGTGTGAGCAGCAGCCCTGCAGGGTGCTCGTAAGGTTAACGTTTTAGAAGAGCATGTTTTCAAACGTTGAAAACACAGAACTGAAGACTGTACTTTGTAGAATTTAGGGAAATAGGCAAATTTTTGTTTCATTTTATAGGCAAACACATTTTTTAAGGCTCTTTTCATGGAAAAAAGAAAAATCCCATACAATTTAAACCAATTTGGAGTTGTAGGAAAATGGACTATGGGGAAAAGAGAGACGTCGAAGCCCAAGGCTGGGCCGCCCCTGGCCTGGTCTGATGGGTCCGGTGGTGCCTGGATGGAGGTGTGCCCCTGGACACACACACGCAGGCTGGGGCAGGGCGTGGCTTGTCAGCCCTTGTCTGTCCGTGATGCACGCAGAGATGGGGCAGGCCTCTCTGTCTTTGTGCCACCCTTCCAGAACACTCTGTCCCCACCCCGCATCTCCCGCAGCAGCAGGTGTTCCCTGTGCCCCACTGATGTGCAGACTAAAAATTCCATTCTGTAGTTGAGAGTCAGAATTTTTGGCAGCCCATGTGCTCTGCTCACTGTGTCTCTGTGTTGCTTGTAGATATGGGGGAACCTTCCAGAATGTGTCTGTGAAGCTGCCTATCACACTCAACAAATTTTTCCAGCCCACAGAAATGGCTTCTCAGGATTTCTTTCAGCGTTGGAAGCAGCTAAGCAGGTGATTGAGGGGTGCGGGGCAGGGGGGAGGGCTGGGTCCTCCCACGTTGACCTGGCTCAGTGTGGTGACCCTTGATTTTACCTCACAGTCCCCAACAGGAGGTGCAGAACATTTTCAAAGCAAAGCATCCCATGGACACAGAAATCACCAAAGCCAAGGTAAGGCCTGTAAGATGGGTGTTCTCAGGGTCGGGACACTGCCCGGGGCTCTGAAGGGAGGCCAGTTGTGTTGCTGTCACTCCATGGTCCCTAGTCACGCTGCCCTATGCACCTCTCTCCTTGTGGCACAGATCATTGGGTTTGGTTCTGCGCTCCTTGAAGACGTTGATCCTAATCCTGCAAATTTCGTGGGGGCTGGCATCATACACACCAAAACCACCCAGATTGGCTGCTTACTACGTTTGGAGCCAAATCTGCAAGCCCAGGTCAGATTTTGCTGTATGTGGCCGAGCTGTGTTCTGGTTGTGGTGTGACGTGAGTCCTAAGTGGGGTCGTCTGTGGCATTCTGATCGATGTGTCCCCCAGGGTAACCTCCACTATCCTGCTGATACAGAGAACATTTCTGTCACTCCAGAAAGTTCCCTAGTGTCCACTCTCCCTCCATCCTTCTTGACCTCCTGTAGGGACTGCTCCCATGGGGCTGCCTTCCAGCCAGCCCGCCCCATGGCTCCAGCCCTCAGCCTGTGGCTGTGCGTGTACCCCATGGATGCACCCCTGGACCCGAGCAGCCTGGGGCCATATTGAGTAGAGCCGCCATGTGCCTTTGTGTGGCTATCTGTCTTCCTTTCACCTGGGGAGCATCTGGGATGGCAGCACGGGCTCCCGTGCTCTGTGCCCTGCCCATTGGTTACGGTCAAACTTTATGTATTTTAGCTGCTTGAGAGCATGTGTGCTAAGTCTCTGTAAAATGCTGGTGGTGTCCAGGGACGCACCGAGCCTCAGGAGCTTGGGGGCTGTTGGCTGTGGGCACACGGGCACAGGAGCCTGTGAGCGGCCGCTGACCTGCGTGTCCCATTGCAGATGTACCGGCTTACACTGCGTGCAAGTAAAGAGGCCGTCTCTCAGAGGCTGTGTGCACTGCTGTCGGAGCAGTTTTGATCAACGAGGACGGAGGACCAGGTTCCCGCGTGTTGCATTTTCCTTCATCTCTGTCATTTGTCTTCATTGCCGTGCTGCAAATAAACAGCCCTGTCTCCAGGCGTCTCTCAGCCTCTCTTCTCCAAACTGGATCCCTTTCGGGTCCAGGATGGGGTGCCCGTATGTGTTTAAGAATGAGAGGCTGAGCCTGCACTGCTGTCGGGTCAGCAGAAGGGAGCATGGGCCCGAGCTCAGTGTTCACAGAGATCAAGACACTTCTGAGCATCCTCTCCCAAGTAGAGGGAAATGACAAGTCTGAATGAAAATGCAGATTTTTTAAATAATAATTTATTTTTTCAGTGTTTCATGATTCATTGTTTATGCCCCACACCCAGTGCTCCATGCAATTCGTGCCTTCAGTACTCCCACCCCCTCCCTTCCAAAACCCTCGGTTTGTTTCTCAGAGTCCACAGTCTCTCATGCTTTGTCTCCCGCTCTGATTTACCCCAGTTCACGTTTCCTTTCCTTCTCCCACTGTCCTCCATGTTACTCCTTATGCTCTGCACGTAAGTGAAACCACGTGATACTTGACTTTCTCTACTTGGCTCATTTCACTCAGCATAATCTCCTCCAGTCCAGTCCATGTTGCTACAAAAGTTGGGTATTCATCCTTTCTGACGGAGGCGTGATATTCCATCGTATATATGGACCACATTTTCCTTATCCATTTGTCTGTTGAAGGGCACCTTGGCTCTTTCCACAGTTTGGGAATTGTGGCCATAAAATGGCAGATTTTTTGAAATGGTATCAAAACGTATCTGCCCTGTTGCTGATAGTTCGTCTCTGATTCTCGGAGAGAAGCAGCAGTGGCTTGTCTGTCGTGGGGTGAGGTTTAACCCGGCCATCTGGCTGCTGTGCTGGGCGGTTTTGGGTGCAGGAGATGTGTGGCAAGGCCCCAGGCTGGTGCGGCGTGTCTGTGTGCGGCCCAGGTGCCACCCACAGGGCCTGGGTGCGGGAGCACAGTGCGCATGGGCCTCGCTGCAGTGGCCACGGGAGCAGTCTCTGGGGCAGGGTTGGAAATCCAGTACCTGGAAACATTTAGTGTTTTTCAGGATTACCTACAAGACCATGTATGCTGACTGGGTTGACTTCAGTATTCCTTTTCCCCATTCTGCGGTTTTTCATGGGGTACCGGTAGTGCAGAGTGTCTGAGGCCCTGGGCTTACGGCCTGGCAGCGGGAGGGCTACTGTTGGCTCGGAGGCTGTGTAGCCGGTCTCACTCAGCTCTGGGCTTTGAGAAGTTCACCGTACCTGTGGTCACCTTGGACTGTTCCCTCTTTTTGATCAGAGGGTTAAGTGTGGGTGGCAAAGCAGATTCTGAAAGGTGAGCTGGTCGCTTTTCTGGGGCGTGTGGGACCTTGTGTGGGTGGAGGAGAGGCTCTGGGGGGGTCAGGGAGTGCAGAGCCAGGCCGAGGGTGAGCTGGAGCCTGGCCTCCACAGGCTGTTCTTGGCCTCAGCTCTCGGGCCAGCACTGTGAGCTGCCTGCCAGGCCGCCTGTCTGCAGCCTCAGGGGGGCTGCGGCGGGAGCGGAGCTGAGCCAGGGCCTCTGTTCTGGGGTGACCATGCCGTGTGGGTGGGAGGGGCTGGCTGGCACGTTTGTCCTAAATACACACATCTGTCATCAGCACCCGAGGGCACCAGGGAGAGCCAGGGACCACTGTGGGTTTTCCTGGCTCATCAGCAGGGATTGCGCTTGTCAGAGGCATGCTCTGGGGGCGCCTCAGGGGGGGCAGTGATGAGGGGCACAGGTAGCGCTTGGCTGCAGTGTGGGTCTTGGGGAGGCAGCCGGAGGGCATCCCAGTCTGGGTGCTGGTGGCGCTGTAGCGGCCTGCACTCAGGGACCTGTGCCTGTCACTCTGTGGGTGTGGGTTTGGGGGCTCACGGAGGCCCCAGGTGTGTGGGGGACGACACAACTCATGGGCCAGCCCCTGTGTGTTGAGCAATGCTGGTTTATTTCTTATCTGTACACAGTGGGGGTGTTGCGCATGGCACATGTGATGCCCCTCCCCAGGGTGAGTTTGGCTGGTGGGCAGCTGCTGCTGCTGGCACCTGTGCCCTCGCCGCCCTTCCCTTCTCCGGGTGGGGGCTCCTCTCCTTGCTGCCATCTTTGCTGCTGCCCTCTGCTCGTCCCCACCCATCCCTGCTTAGGTGTGCTGTGCTCCTGGGACCTGTATCCCATTTTTTCGGGCCTACCTCTAGAGTGGACTTTCTCTGCCCTACCCAGATACCTGCTACTTAGGCTGTTTCTGGGAACCAGTTCTGGGAGGGATGGGTGGCCACCTTCAAAGTCTGGGAGGCCGTGAGGGCAGTCTCCAGGTATGGTCAGGAGGCCACCACTTTATTCCAGCCTACGGGGCTCGGTCAGGGTCTACAGCTGCCTGGCAGACCCCTTTACCTCGGGTGCCCTGGGAAACCACGTTTGAGGGCTCTTAGAGGCTGTGCCTTGTGGAAGGAGAGAGACTGCCAGGCACAGCAAGCCAGCATCGGGAGGGCGGTAGGATGGTGGTGGGAGCACTGCTTTGCCCTCACACCTGGGGGGCTGTGTCCGCTAGTCCCCACAGTGCCGTGGGCTGCATGCACAGCTGCTGAACATCTGTAGAGTGAGCACCAGCAGTTGGCCCTGTGCTTCGGGGTCTGGGCAGGGCAGCACGAACTGCTTCTGGTAGGAGCTGCGGGGGTGGCAACAGCTGCAGTGGGTCTCCACCTGATTCGTGTGGATGTCGAAACTGCAAAGAAGCCAGAGCCGGGAGCGTGGGTCGGGGCTGCCGCCCCTGGAGTGCTTCTGCACCCGCTGGACCTCTCCAGAGGGAAGGGTGGATCCCGAGTTCCCAGATGGGACCTTCGGGGCATTCCCCCCGCCTCCCACCCTTGCTGACCTCCCCAGCTCTCAGGCAGTCAATGGAGGGTCTGCCTTGGCCTTAGGTGGGTGTGATAGACCTGGGGTGCTGGCTAGGGCTACCTGACTGGGTAGGATGCTGCCTGGGGCCCGGAACTTGCTGTTGGGTGGGGCAGGCTCCACGCTCTGGGCCCAGCCCTGTTGGAAGCCTGCTTGGGACCAGCACTCACCTTGTCGAGGAGGCACAGAAGCCCTCACAGTGGGTCACTGTCACGTTGGCAGTACACCCTCGGTACGTGACCTCCTCCTCCAGCTCCTTCACGTCGCAGACCCCTGGGAGACCAGAGAGGTGGGGTCAGATGCCAGGCCAGGGCATGGCTGGAAAGCTGATACAGACCTGCCCCTCGGCACAGGACCCACGAAGTGGGGATGAATGTGGCTCAGTTGAATAAGGAGGGTTGGGTTGCAAGCTGCATGGTTGCTTACATGAGACAAATATCCCTTCCTGCTGTGCTGGGGTCTCCCCTGGGCTCTGCCTCCCTGCACTCGGGCTCCGGCCCCAGCCCCGGGTGGTCTCGCCTTGTCCCAGCCCCTCTGAACTCAGACCTCAGAGCTCTGCAGGGGAACAAAGGCTGATGGGCTCTAATTTTGGGTGTTCCTCCTGAGAGCTGGATACCCTGGGAGTCCCCTCAGGTCAAGGGTTTTCTGAGCCCTAGTAGGCCACTCTCAGGCCCCTCCCCTCGTCCAACAGCAGCCCGTGGGCACGGGTGTCTCTGGTCTGCTGGGGCCAGAGCCTACCAGAGGGAGGGGGGAGGGTCTGCACATCTCTGGAGGAGGTAGATGGCGCCCCAGGAGCTCCCTGCAGGGGTCTGTGCTCTTGGAGGGCTAGGCGGTGAACTTAGCCATACACCCTGGCCTGCTTGGCCAGCTGCCTCAGGTGCCCTGGCATTAGGAGCTGCCCCTGTAGAGCTTAATTGGAAAAAGCTAAGATGTTCCCGAGCAGAGACCGCCCAGTCTGCTCATTTTGGGCTGCGCTGTATGGCTGCTGGACGTGGGGACAAGATGGGTGTCCCCATGGGCTCCCATAGTCCTCAGCTGTCATCCTTCGACCCCATCACCTGCTTCTGCTCCCTCACCCCTTGTCCCCGCATCATGGATGGCCTGCACCAGGTCCGTGTCACAGGAGGAAATTCATCACTGCATAGGCCTGCCTGGGTGATGGCAGAGGACATGTGAGGGGAACCCCCAGTACTGTGCAGGAGCACCTGGAAGGGAGGGGAGGGGCGTCTGGGAAGGGTGGGGGAGGCCTGGGCTGCTACTCCTGCCAAAACCAGTGGCTTCCTGGGGTGACGCTTGCACCTGGTGACCCTTTTTCTCTGTACCTCAGGGTGGTTGCGAATACTTGAGTCACAGGATCCCTGCCACCCCTGAACTCCTGTGGGCTTGTGCAGGGGCAGCCATGGAGGGTTTCTCAGGGAGTGGCTCCCTGGGAGGCCAGGGCCATAGCAGGGAATGTGAGGGGGGGTAGGACATGACAGCCAGGTACGTGGCAGGCTCGCAGGCCCAGATGAGGGAAAGGGCCCTCCCAGGGGAGGCCAGTACCCATTTTGACCAGACTGGAGAGTATTAAGAGAGGTATCTGGAGAGAAGCAGGGAGAGGGGCTGCAGGCCACTGTCAAGGAAGACTGAGAGAACTGCCCTAAGGACTTGGGGTACACACAGAAGAGGGACGCATGACTCATTCCCGCCTGCTGGAGGATGTTGGCCTCAGATGCTTGAAGGACATGGGAATGGTCGGAGGGACTAGTGTGATCTCAGGTCCCCAGAGCTCTGAGGTGCCAGCCTCAGGAGAATGAAGGCTTTATGGGGAAGAAAGCAGGTCACACTGCCCGGTGACCAGTGAGCCCCTTGCAGTGCCGTGCACGGCATGCTGGGTGTATGGCAGAGTGGGGAGCGGGCCAGGAAGCAGCAGCACAGCTCAGAAGTCATCGGCCGTGTGAGAGAACAGCGAAAGGCAGGGACACTGTGGAAGTGCGCCACCGTGCTCTCCAGAGGGAGGACACAGAGCAGGAAGATGCGGTGTACCAAGGGTGCAAGGTGGGCCACAGGGATTTACCCCTCACCTGGGAAGGTGGACGTGGATGTCACCAGAGAGGAGGTGGATGGTGCCCCAGCGGACAAGGACCTTGTGGTATGAAGGGAAGAGCTTCCGAGGACAGAGGTCGAGCTGGCAAGGGTCATGGTGGTTGGCACTCCAGGGGTACTAGAGAGGCCAGTGGTGAGGTTAGTGACTGGAGAAGTGAGGACGGCGGTCAACCCCGCAGTGGATGAGAAGAGACTAGACGAAGGGTTTCGGGTGGTGAGGGTCGTAGACTGTGACGTGATAGAGTGGGAAGAGAGAGTGTGGAAGACGGGGGTGCTGGGTGTGATCCTGGGCAAAGAAGGAAGAATGCTGGTGCTGGCTGGGGAGACATGGGTACCGTGAGTAGGAGGACTGGAGGGCGCAGTGGAGGAGGAAGAGGAGTGGGTGGTCAGGGGGGACTCAGACAGAGAGGGAGTGGAGGTGCCTGGGGAAGAAACAACGGAAGAGCTGGAGGCTATGCTTGCTGTGCCTGGGGAAGCTGGGGAACTCAGCAGGTGACCGCCGGAACTAGTGCTTCTGACTGCTGCAGAAAGAGTGGAGGAGCCCGTGTGTGTGGCCATGGACGGGGATGAGAGGGTCTCTGAGTGTGTTGGGCTGATGACTCGGTGGGTAGTGGGCGTCACGGAGGACGTGGTAGAGGGGCCGGTGTGCGTGGAGAGGGTGGTCTTGGGGCGTGATGGGGTGGGCAAGGCGGGGGTGGTCCGGAAGGACATCTCAGTGGGGGAGCCTGTCCTGTGCACAGTGGTGGAGACAGGGCCCGTGGGCACAGAGTGAGAAGTGAGTGGAGTGTGGCGCTTGCTGGTGGTGAATGTGGCCGTGGCCATGTGAGTCACGGAGCTGAGGGTTCCCGTAGCCAGTGGTGGTTGGGAGATGGTGGGCTTGGGGGCGGTTGAGGTTTCGTGGTGAATGGGTACAGAAGGGTAGGACTCCTTTGAGGTGGAGGTTTTGGCAGTAGCGATTGATTTAGGGGTGTACGTTGTCCGAGTGAGAGGTGGGGACGTGTACGTGGACTGTGTCCCTGTGTTGGGGATGTGTGGAGGCAGAGATGAGGAGCCCATGAGTGTGGCCGTGGAGGGGGAAGAAGAGGAACCCGGGTGTGATGGGCTGATGACTAGGTTGGTAGTGGGCGTCACGGAGGACGTGGTAGAGGGGCCAGTGTGCGTGGATCGGGTGGTCTCCGCACGCGATGGGGTGGGCAAGGAGGTGGTGGTCCGGAAGGATGTCCCCGTGGGGGGACCTGTCGTGTGCGCAGTGGTGGAGACAGGGCCCGAGGGCACGGAGTGAGAAGTGAGTGGCGTGTGTCGCTTATTGGTGGTAGCCGTGGCCGTGGCGGTGTGAGTCACGGAGGTGAGGGTTCCCGTAGCCGGGGGTGGTTTGGAGACGGTGGGCTTGGGGGCGGCTGAGGTTGCGTGGTTGGTGGGTGCAGAAGGGTAAGACCCCTTGGAAGTGGAGGTTTTGGTGGTGCTGAGAGAGTTAGGGACGTGGG
>PITA01035177.1:0-10790 GCA_004023965.1 Spilogale gracilis
TATCCTTATTCCCATTTAGCAGATAAGAAAATTGAGGGGCCCAGAGAGGTTGTCACTTGTCCAAGTGGAGCTGGGATTTGAACCCCTGCAGCTTGCCCCCAGAATGTGTGGCACAGAGACCCTTGGGCCTCTGCAAACACGCAGGGACACCCACCCACACACGTGCACACCTGCCCCCAGCACTCCTGCATGCATGAGCACACGCGGACCTCTTTGCTGGCTCTCCCAGAGGCTGTGCACCCCGGTGCATCCTGGTACAAAGAACTAAGAGAATACTTCCCTTCTCGCAGCCTCTCCGGGGAAGCTGGGACTCTGGTCTCCTTGCTTAAAACCAAAACTCCTTCAAAACGGTCTTCCTCATCCCCTGTGAGTGGGAGGCCTCCACAGCTTCTCTGGTACCACTGTCTGCTCGGACGAGATGCAGGCGGGATTTGCCTCTAAGGTTCAGGGGAGGGACCCGAGGCCAGAGCCATCCTTGGAGTGGTGGGCAGGTCCTCCAGGGGTGCACATTGTGCCTCTGCAGGGCCCAAAGCAGGGACCGGCCGCACTACTGGCTTCTCCAATGGCCCGAAAGAGGCAAACTAAGGCCCAATTAGCTGGTGGCATTTTGGAGGGTCTGGCACAGGCCAGAGCAGTCATGCCAACACCCCGGGGCAGGGCCTGAGGGTGGCAGTACTTAGTCACCCCAGGTGTCCCACCCACAGGCCTGCCTGCTGTGCCCCTCGCTCTCTAAGACCCCGGAGGGCCAGCCCCACAAGATGGCTTTCCATTTACTGTCAAGTCCAAGTGAGAGGCCAGGCGGCCCACTCAGCAGTCAGAGCTGTAAATCTCAGGTTCCTCTCCCAAGTCCGGGTTCTCCCTCACCCTTTGTGTGGCTGACGGTTTTATGGGAAGACAAAAAATAAAAAAAATAATAAAAACCAGAAAAATAAATTACTCAGGAATTTGTTTTTAATTAAGCAATAGGGCTCGACGGGCCTGGCTGCTGCCTCATAAAGCCACTCCCGGGGTGTGGGGAGGCATTTGGTCCAGATGAGTGCCTCAAATCAGCCCGGAATGTGATTAGATGATTACTCCCCGGAGTTCCCACAAGATGATCTTCCCCAGAGTTGCCTTATTGTGATTATAAAGTCTGCAGGCAGGAGGGGAGCTTGGCTGCTTCCAGAGGATGCAAATGCTGTCAGGGCAGCCGTGGGGCCTGAGCGACCCACCCCCATCCCACCTGCTCATGGCGGAACCCATGGGTGGCCCACTGGGCTGCATGGGTGCTAGAGCCTTTCCACATAAGTGGGTCCCCATACATGGGGAATAGTATGTTCAACAGGGAAGCAAAGGGGAAGGATGCAAGGAAATTTGACTTTGAGATATTTTCTCTTCTCCACTGAGGAGCGACAGGCCATCATCCTCACTCCCAGGCCAGCTCAGTACATCTCACTAATGGCACAGAGATGAAAATTATCTCACCTTCCTCAATCTCTCTCTCTCTCTCTGTCTCTCGGCTCCCCGCCCCCAGGGGAAGGAGTCTCACTTCCTATCACTGGACATGCTGGATCGGGATAGCAGACAAAGGAAAAGAGAAAACTAAAGATCCCAGAGAGGTGAGGTTGGTCCCCAGGATAAGGAACGGAGATGGGAAAAGCTGAGGAAGAAGAGGAAGAGCAGCAGCCTGGCTGAGCGTCAGGGAGAATCTGGAGGGCCAGGAGATGGGAGTGGGGGAGAAAGGGAGTCTGACCCTGGCTGCTAGCAGGCACAAGGAGTGGTGATGGGAAGAAGGAGTGTTGAACATTTGCTGGACCGTGAGACCATGTTTTCTCCTGCAGCAGTCCTTCCAGCGCCTCACCCTCGATTAGGAAGTTCTCCGAAGTACTTTGTGACTGAGGTTCCATCTTTCTGTGACTGCCACACACACACAAAGTGAGCCACAGGGGCCCACTTACTCTGGGTTACACTAAGAAGGGTGAAGGCAAATTTGGAAGACTTAGGGACTGCAGGGTCAGACATAGGAATCCCTAGGACAAAGGTTAGGATCTGCTTCAATACAAAGTCATACATAGCCACGAACAAGAGCTCTGGAGTCGGACGCCCTGGATGAGAGTGCCCCTTCCGCCACTCTCTAGCAGGGTGGCTTCACAAAGCTCTCTGAGCCTCCCTCTTCCCAGTGCAAAATGAGATGCAATACGGGGCTGATCATGGGACTACCCTCGCTGGGATGTTGCCAGGCTCGAGTGAACAATCTACCAGAGCACTCGGTACATGGCCTAGAGCATAGAAAACACCCAGTAGGTGCTCAATGGTGTTACTATTGTTAACTTAGAGATTCCTGAGCCTGAAGATGATTCTGCTCAAACATTTTTAACAGACCCCAAACTCTGACCTGCAAGTCAGAAGTCACATGTATGGGACCTGGAAGGACATAAGATTTGTTTGGGACTCCCCTGAAGGTGGATGAACTTAGGAAGAGTCTTCTTCTCTTGGTGTGGTGCTCTGTGGTAGAGAATGGGGGGAGGAGGGTGACTTTTAGATGAGAAATTCCCTGTATCTTTTCTTGCTGGAAAAAAAATGTAAGTTAAAGCAACGGAAAAGATTGTTTGGGCAAATTTGTATGCCTAAGATTGTATAGCAAACAGTAAGAATACGAGGAGTGGAGTATAATGCCATTAGTATTAAAAAATAGAATTCAAGGTAAAATGATTTTTAAGAGAATGTCTCATTTTGATAAAATGAGCAATTCCTCAAGAAAAATAGGATAGACCAGATAACAGTTGGAGAATATCAACTAGGTTAATGAAATGACAGGTGCTTAAAAGAAGAATGATTTGAATTTCGATGGGTTAAGAAAATTGATAGAATAGGGGTGCCTGGGTGGCTCAGTCTGTTGGGCATCTGCCTTTGGCTCAGGTCATGATCCTGGGGTTGTGGGGTCAAGCCTGACTCTCCCTTTCCTCCCAGCTTCTGCTCTCTCTAACTCTCTCTCCCTTTCTCTCTCTCAAACAAGTAAATAAATAAATATTTTTTAAAAAGAAAATTGATAGAATAATAAAATGTTTTTTGCAAAACTTGACTTTTATAACCAAGAAACAAGAGCCACACATTAAGTGAAGGAGATCACATTGAATAACCACACATTGTGTCTGAAAACCTATGCTTTCTCCAAACCAACATGACTCAAGCTTTGATCATTCTAAGAATGTTCGGCAATTGCAAACACAACCTATGTTTTGTCAAATGGAAGATAAATGCTTTCACAATTTTATCTCATTTTTGAAAGTCCAGTCACTTTTTCCTTTTAATTCTCTCCCTGATTGTGAATTGACTCACGTTGAGGGATTTTTCTCTGAGAGTTGTTGTCCTCAGATAAGCAGGACCCCCTGTATGCACCATGAACTGAGGGGTGGGTGTGAGGTTTCTTTCTCCAGCAGAAGACCTCAAAGGGAAACAAGTCCCATAAAGAGCAGACACACACCAACACTTTCAAATGCAACTCTGATGTAGAGAGTCGAAAGTAATTCCTCGTAGAGATGAGCTTCTGCATTTATGGAGTGTGGCTGAACAGGAGACAGTTGGCCTCAGAGCATTTCTCTTGGGTTCCCTGACTCTAGCTGTGCTTCTAAGGGGAAACTCAAATTAACAAAAACCAGATTTGAGCCTTTACTATGGATATGCACATGGGGACTGAGCCCCAGGCCCTTGTCCTCTGGGTCTAAGTCTCCAGGGAGGCCAAGTCACAGAAAGACTCAGGATGCTGAGCCTCAGAGCAAGACCAGGGACCACCAGGGATGCTGTGGGTGGAAAATAAGAATGTGACTAATGACAAAGAACCACTCCAAAATCCAGTATCAGGCTTTAGGGCTTCCAAGCCTCTGAAGATGCAGGAAAGAACAGTTTGAGGGCCTACAGGTATGTGTGAAAACCACCACTCTTCCTGACTACCCAGGACGAGGAAGCCAGCATGGTGGAGGCAGCTGAGACTTCCTGCCCCTGCCTTAGGGCTCCCCTTCCCCCAGAGGGCTTCACTACCTCCTGCTGCCCCTCTCCGCAGGCAATGGATGTAAGGAAGGACCACAGTTACCCCCTGTGCTCTGACCCGAGAAAGTACACAGGCCGAGGCTCTAACACAGAGGTGAGACTTTCCCAAGAGCTGGGCAGCAGCAAATGGGAAATAAGCATAGACACAGGCATGGGGACAGCTGCCATTGTGGCGGTAGCTGGCAATGAGCCAGGCACTCCCAGAATGGCAACAGGCTTTAGTTTATCACTCTGTTATAATCATTTTGGATGGAGTTTCTCAGCAATGGCAATGTTGACATTGAGGCTATACAATTTGTTGTTATGGGGGCTGTCCTGTGCATTGTGGGATGTTTAGCAGCATCCCTGACCTCTACCTACTAAAGACAGGAACACCCCAAGTTGTGACCACCAAAACCGTCTCCAGACATTGGGCAACGTCCCTGGGGACCAAAATTGCCCACAGTGGAGAACCATTGATTCTAAGGATGAATTTCATGATGACCGCCTCCAGGCTGTTTGCCAGGAGACTCGGGAGCCTGCCTGCCCACAGAAACATCAAGTGCAGGTTTATGCAATGACAGAGCGTATAATAACTCAAAATGGGTTTGTACTGGGGGCAGTGGGTAGGAAAAAAAAACAACTTCCATCTCGGCATGTTTCCTTTCTAAAGTAAAAACTTAAAAAGGGTCCCCCTCTGGGCTGGTGCCATCCTATAGGACACAGCTTGCAAAGTGCAGTGAAGGTTGGATGTTGCCTCTCTCTCATCTCTGCTGAGCATCTTTGTGCAGTGAACAACGTACTCAACTGTACGCTATGACCTTGAAAGGAAAACTGCCTTCTGGCCTCAGAACTGGGAGATATTCCAAACTAAAGGCAAATAAATACATTCCAGGTTTTAATGAGATGCAGCACAGCCCATCGGGAAAGTCTGTGCTATGCTTTAAAAGATGAATTCAGGGAAAATGTAAAATGAGCAAGAAAGTTTTGACTCAGATACTCAAACACGCTTTGGCCAGGTGAAACCCTGTTCCTAATTGACCCAGATTGTTTCCAGAGCCCCATATGAACAGTGCTCCTGCCATCGTGGCTGTGGGAGAAGGGGACAGGGGGTTGAGGGCAGTTTTAATACCAGAGAATGAAACCCAGAAGGGACCCATGTTTTTAAACAGGAAATAAATATGTCCAAATCACTCCTGGTCACAATGCAGAGAGCTGCTGTGGGCTTACACTGACTTCAGTGCTTCTGGTTCCCTAGTCCACACACTCTGAGGAGGGCTGATCTAGATTCTGTGAAGAAGTTGCAAATTCAGTCTTTAACTTCACACGCAGTCCCCTGGGATCGACGGGCTCAGGAACCCCCAGGTCTGGCTGAGACTGACGACAAGGTTTTAACAAGCCTGCATGGTGCAGACAAACCAGCCAAAAGAGATCCAAGTGGCTGGCTGGGGGAGACAGGAGAGGAGGGAGGGACTTCAAGGCCAGCTTCTGGGTGCTGTGTTGTTTGGTTTTTAAACCTTGAGATGAAGCATTTGCAAGGTTTTTTGGTTTGTTTTTTGGGGTTGTTTCTTTTTTTTTTTCTACTTTGGGGGTCTGTTTGTTTTACAGTATTTTAAATTGTTGTTAACACACACACTCACATAGACTCACACACACTCGCCAAGGGCCCTTATGTAATGCAAGGGCCAGTCGTGACACTGGCTGTTTTAAGTTCTCTGTACTTTTTTCTGTTAGCATCGTAATGTCAGGACACTCCTGGGAGCTGTTACATCCTGGAGAGAGGGGGCTTCAGGGATGGGTTATTGTCCACTTGGTGGACATTTGGATGCCCCATAGTTCCTGCAGGGACCTGGCCACAGGCTCCAGGCAAAGCCCGTGGGTACCGAATAGGCAATACCGGCTCTAGATGGCAAAGCAGGTGGGATGGTGAGGACAAGGGCACGTAGGTCCTGGGTGCAGTTCAGTGCTGACTTGATGGGAAATAGGAATAGTTTTTGCCTCTGGGTCTAGAATCTTTTTTCATTGCCATCAAAGTACGGGCAGCTCGAGGTAGGAAGACATTCTGAGGTTTCCCGAGTCCCTGTGGGATGTGTGGCTGGAGACAATCAGAGCAATGTGACATGACTGTCCTGTCTTCCTTCTCTAGCTGGGGTCCCCAGCCAGCAAAAATCAGCGCAAGGCCAGGTGGTCCAACCTGCCTCCACAAGCCCCTGGAGACCGTGGAGGCCGCTGATAATTTCTAATAATTTCTGCATCTCTTCCCAGAGCTGCTCAGGACCTCAGTCTGTTTCTGATTGGAAGGTATCACTGTCCCAGCAGGATCCTGCTCTCCCTTTCTTCCCCCTTACAACTCTGGGGGTTGGGGAGAGGGGTCAGGGCAGCCTTAAGAACAGGGTCATTCCTGAAATTTTGTTTCTCATAACTCCAGTTGCCCCTTTAGAAGGGTTTTGGGCGTGCTATTCTGCCCAAGCCTTCGGAAGGCCGTTTCCATGCCTGCGTTGGTTTTTGTATTGTTTTGTTTTGTTGTTTCTTCCTAGTTGTATTTTATTTCTTTAGTGTGTGAGGTTTTGCTTCTGGTTGTTGTCCTAGGTCTTTGATTTTGCTGATTGATTTTGATTTATTCTGAGTTCTGCTTGTCAGGGTTTGGGGGAGGGAGACTCTGGTGCTTTACTTGGGAAATGCCCTCTGGGGGCTTCAGGAAGGGGAGGGAAATTCCTACTGGCCTCCCAGTCTGGAAATAGCTGAAGCATTCCCAGCTGAAAGTAAGAAGCTCCTGAAAAGGGAAGACTGGGCTCTTTTCTTTCTCCTCCTAACAACAGGCAACTTGGAAGTTTTCCAGCACGATTTTCTTTAATACCTAGATGGCCGCCAAACCCCAACTCCTAGGCTTTGCTTTTTTTTTTTTTTAATGTAACACATTAAGCTTTTGAAACACACACACACACACAAATTCCAGTGTAACTGGCAACAATGTGAAGTACAAATGTGGGAAATGCTCTGCGTGCTAGGAGAGTCTAAATCACAGATTACATAATTATGCATTTTACTAACACCCATTTTTATTTTTTAACTAACACTAAATGTCATTCTGCTAGTTCACAGTGTCACATGTTCTGGCAAAGGTAGACATTGCAACCACTACCACGATCAGAATCCAAAAGCCCCTTCAAATTCCCCAAAGTTACCCTCATACTGGTCTCATAATGGTCCTTTGCAGTCAGTCCACACCAACCAGAAATAACGCTGGTCTGGTCTTCATCATTATAGTTTTCCTTTCTGGATGTCCTATCAATGGAAACATGCAGGATGGAGCCTCTGAGCCTGGGATTCTCCTTCTAGCACAACCCATTTGGGATCCAGTCATGTTGCTGGGTCTGTAGTAGTTTGTACCTTAGTAGGACTGAACTCCTTTTCATTTTACTGCATGAATATGCCATACTTGGTTCATCCACTCACCACTTGAAGGACATTTGGGCCATTGCCAGTTTTTGGTTTGTATGAATAAAGCTGTTATATGCTTTTGTTAACAGGTTTGGTGTTAATGAAAGTCTTACTCCATGAGTGAGATCGCTGGGCCATATGGTGAAAGCATGTTTAACTTCTTCAGATATTGTCAAACTATCCTTCCAATGGTTGTACCGTTTTGCAATCCTAGTAGCCAAGTATGAAAGTGTCAGTTGATCTGTATCCTCATCAACACCTGATATTGTCATTGTTTGTTTTATTTTGTTTTTAAGATTTCATTTATTATTTTTTTTAAATATCTTACTTTTTTATTTATTTGACAGAGAAAGCACAAGCAGTGGGAGCAGCAAAGGGAGAGGGAGAAGCAGACTCCCTGCTGAGCATGGAGCCCTACAGAGGGCTCCATCCCAGGACTCTGGGATCATGACCTGAGCTGAAGGAAGACACCCAACTGACTGAGCCACCCAGGTGACCCTTTCTTTGGTTTTTATAGCCATTCAACTACGTGTGTATGACATCTCATTATGGTTTTAATTTGCATTTCCCTAATGTAATGATATTGATCATTTCCTACGTGCTTATTTGCCATCCACATATCTTCCTTGATAAAACATCTTCTGAAATATTTTGACCATTTTTATATTGGACAGTTTGTTCCCTCTTTTTCAGTTTTGGGAGTTCTTTATATATTCTGAATATATATCCCTTTGTCAGATGTGTGATTTGCAAATACATACCCCTAGCACGGGGTTTTGTTTTTAATTGAAAAGTGTATCTACAGAATACAAGTTTAATTTCGACAAAGTCCAATTCTTCATTTTTTGTTATTCTGGATCATATTTTTGATAGCTATCTGTGGCTCTTTCCTTAGCCGAAGCTCTAATATTTTCCCCAGTGTTTTCTTCTAAATGTTTTAAAGTTTGATGCTTTACATTTTAATTACCAATCCATCATTAATAAATTTTGTATAAGATATGAGATAGAGCAGGAAGTTGATTTTTTTTGCATTTGGATATCTCGTTATTCCAGCACCATTTGTTTAAAAACACTGTCCTTCCTCATCCTCTTTGTGGAGTCTAAGCACAGAAGTTTGATAGGCTATTTTTGAGGATGCTGCTGGAATTTGTCTGAAGAAACATGAATATAATGCATCATGAAAGAGGTGATGATTTTTCTGTTTCAGGAAAACTCCCAATAGCCAAAACAATCTTGGGAAAGAAAACAAAGTTGGGACATCACATTCACTGATTTCAAACTATATTACTAAACCATAGTGCTCAAAACAGACACATAGTTCGGGGAAACAGAATCGTGAGTGAAGATATAAACTCACACATAAATGATCACTTATTTTATGACAAAGGAGCCAAGAACATTCAATGGGAAAAGACTGTCTCTTTAATAAATGGTACTTGATAAGCACATGTGAAAGAATGAAACTGGACCACTGTGTGACACTATAAGCAAAAATTAACTCAAAGTGGATTAAGGACTTGACTGTAAGCCCTGAAACCATG
This sequence comes from Spilogale gracilis, assembly GCA_004023965.1. NCBI lineage: Eukaryota > Metazoa > Chordata > Mammalia > Carnivora > Mephitidae > Spilogale > Spilogale gracilis. The sequence goes on from PITA01035177.1 coordinate 8,988, forward strand.
AAAGTCCCAGAAGGAAACACAGGTGCTAAGCTCCTTGACATCATCAGTCTTGGTGATGATTTTTTGTATCTCACACTAAAAACAAAGGCAACATAAACAAAAATAAAGAGGTGGGACTTAGTGCGTTGATCACAGTATACACAAATATTGAACACTATGCTGTATACTCGAAACTACCAATGTTATATGTCAATGTTATATGTCAAAAAATAAAATGAAAAACCAAATTTTTAAAATTTCTAATTAAAAAAGAAAAAGAATGTTTCCCTGAGATGTGAAGAGAGGGTGAATTAAACTTCTTCCATTACCTCAGTTGGAAAGGAGGAGAGAGAGAAGGCTACAGGAGGTATAGGGAGGGCAGAGCAAAGACAGGGAGTCCGGAGACATTAAAGAGTCTGGAGGTTGGGGTCTTGGGTGGTGAGAGCACCACTGGTACATCTGTGTCTATTTAGGGTTTTCCAATAAGCAGACACTAAGACCGGAGCAGAAGGCAGCCCATAAATTGAAGAGAAGACCCGTGAAGGATAAAGAAAAGGTTTCCAGGAAAGGTGGGGAGAGCTTGCAGAGTACTCCACTGATGGAACACCCAGAAAGGAAGGGAGAAGGAAGAGCTGGGTAGAAAGAGACTCAAACTTCAGAACAGTTCCAGGAAAGCTTCGCCAGGTCAATGGGGAATCCCTGAGCCAAGGTAGTCTGACATGAAATGAGCGTGTCCCCTCTAAAATTCATATGTTGAGACCTAATCTCAATGTGATAAGATTTGGTCCTTTGGGAAGTACACAGATCATGAGGGTGGAGCCCTCATGAATGGGATTAGTGCCCCCATGAGAAGAGGTCAGAGAACTAGCTAGCTCTCTTTCCCCCATGGGAGGGTACAAGGAAGAGATGACTGTCTACAACCCAGATGAGCACTCTCGCCAGAACCCAACCATGCCAGCACCTTGATCTCAGACTTCCAGCCTCCATGAGGGTCAGAAATAATTTTTTACTTTTTAAAAAATACTTTTTAAGATTTTATTTATTTATTTGACAGAGAGAGAGATCACAATTAGGCAGAGAGAGAGGAGGAAGCAGGCTCCCTGCTCAGCAAAGAGCCAGATGCAGGCCTCGATCCCAGGACCCTGAGAGCATAACCTGAGCCAAAAGCAGGGCCTTCAACCCACTGATCCACCCAGGCGCCCAATAATTTTTTACTTTTTAATCTCACCTGTCTATAAGTTGTGATAGCAATCCAACTAAGACGTTGCCCAAAGTCCCATATCTCACAGGAACAGACCTGTATTAGCACCCTTCATGCTCAGACATTGGCTGGGAGCAGCCTGGATGTAGTAGGGTCTTGGCATGGAAGGAGGGAATTGAGAAGAGCCACTCCTGGGCCATCCATCCACCAGGATCCCTGCAGCAGGAGGAGCAGGGCGTTAACATTCTGCACCCAGTTCCAATGTATGTGTTTACACACACACACACACACACACACACACACACACACACAAGCAATCCTCAGACATTAGCTGGGTGTCCTACAATTCTACTTCATTCTGACACCATCTACCTGGAGACAGCATCAGATCCCACAGGGTGAAGACTCAGTCCCAGAAGTCTGACCCTGTCCCACTTCAGACACCAGTCACAAATTCAGGTTGTCACCCTTTGCTGGCTGATTGATTGTAGATCAGAGGTTTCAATGAGCTACTTGGTTTTGATTAATTTACTATTATGAATAACATTCTTGCACATTGACTTTGGTCACGTGCCCTCTTTTCTCTTGGATATATGCTTGGAGGTATATTTTCTGGGCCATAC
>PITA01035178.1:0-10789 GCA_004023965.1 Spilogale gracilis
CTTTTTATTATTTCACAGAGAGAAACACAGCCAGAGAGGGAACACAAGCAGGGGGGGTGAGAGAGGGAGAAGCAGGCTTCTTGCAGAGCAGGCAGTTCGATGTGGGGCTCGATCCCGGGTCTCCAGGATCATGACCTGAGCCGAAGGCAGTCGCTTAACCAACTGAGCCACCCAGGCGCCCCATGCCTTACCTTCTTTTTTTTTTAAGATTTATTTATTTATTTGACAGAAACACAGCTGAGAGAGGGAACACAAGCAGGGGGAGTGAGAGAGGGAGAAGCAGGCTTCCCACCGAGCAGGGATCCCGATGTGGGACCCGATCCCCGGTCTCCGGGATCATGACCTGAGCTGAAGGCAGTCGCTTAACCAACTGAGCCACCCAGGCGTCCCATCCCTTACCTTCTTAACCCCCAATTATTTTGAAGTCCTGAAACGCACTGTCCTCTAATATTGGGCTGGGAAAGGGGCACCTATATATATATATAGGGCTGGGAGGATTTGTAAGAGAGCCCATTCTCTCAAATTCTTGTCATAGGAAATAGGAACCATATTTCAAAAGGTTTTGTTTACCAGCCTCTCAGTTGTCCAAGAACACCACTGAGACTTAGAAAACATACCAAAAGAAATCTCCCAGTAGTCAAGAGTTACCATAAAGGCTACAATCTAAAGCTCATGTTGTTATCTCATAGTGGACAGCCCCTGAGGGCTTTAGCTCTGAGCCATTTTGCTCTTAAGTTAGCCCTATTTTAATGAGCTCAGTTATTTGGCTTTCTAGATTAGAGTACAAACACTGGAACAGTAGTGACAGTATAGTGTGAGGACAGGTGAGGAAACTAGAAACGAAGCTGCCTGGGGCTATTAACACAAGAACTAATGATAGCCCTGTAATTCTTAGTCCTTGAGCTTACATGATCTGAAGTAGTCATTATCTGTGTGTAAAATAGTGGTCAAGTTATAAAGTGCTGTTTAGGGCGCCTGGGTGGTTCAGTGGGTTAAAGCCTCTGCCTTCGGCTCAGGTTATGATCTCAGGGTCCTGGGATCGAGGCCTGATCGGGCTCTCTGCTCAGCAGGGAGCCTGCTTCCTCCTTTCTCTCTGCCTGCCTCTGTGCCTACTTGTAATCTCTCTCTCTGTCAAATAAATAAATAAAATCTTTAAAAAAATAAAAAATAAAGTGCTATTTAGGTGTTGCTTAGAAAAGACTAGGTAGATTTGATAATCAGTGAGGGGAGGTGTCAGGTATTTTAAAAAAAAATCTCAAAAAAAAAAAAATCTGAGAGAACACCAGCCCCAGTGATGCCAGATAGATGAAGAAGTATTATCTTTGGCCACAGTGGGTTCAGCTGATGTTAGGTCACAGAAGTTTTGCATTAGCCCCCTAACTTGGGCTTATAATTAGCTACCTAACTCTGAGGGTGGGTAGTTATCCAAGAGTAAGCAGGCCATGTTGTCCTACAGCCTAAAAAACAGCACTTTCTGCTTTTGATAGTTTTCTAGAAGCTAGCATTTGGCGGTACTCTTCATTATGGTTTGTCTTATTTGCCTTTGGGTCCCAGAAACTCAAGCCATCCCTGGATGGAGGAGGACTGAGAGGGCAGGCAGGCATTGGGGCCATAATCGTTTGTACTTATTGCAGAAAGCATCCTACTTCATGGCTGTACTAAGCAAAAGGCATACAGAGATACTTTTAATGTGTTTGGTCAGAATTTCATTTTCATATATAAAGTTTTTAGTACGAGGTAGTAGCCTGTTCTAATATTAACTACAGTTTAAGGAATTTATAACATTAAATCAAGGGCCTCTTTTTTTTTTTTACATTGGATGTTTATATTGCTTTTATTTTAAAGATCTTGAGTAATCGCTACACCCAACATGGGGCTAGAACTTAAAACCCCAGGATCAAGAGTTGCATGCTCTACTGACTGAGCCCCTTAGGCACTCCTGATTAGGCTCAGGAGTTGCACCGTCTACTGACTGAGCCCCTTAGGCACTCCTGTATTACTTTTACTCACAGCATCAGTACAACTAGGACGTTTGGTTTAAAATATGTGCAGACGGGGCGCCTGAGTGGCTGAGTCTGTTACGCATCCGACTCTTGATTTCCGCTTAGGTCATGATCTCAGGGTCCTGGCATTGAGCCCCATGGCCTGTTTCTTGGTCAGCAGGGAGTCTGCTTGGGGTTCTCTCTCTCTCTCCTGCTCCTCTCCCCACTTATGTGCACACATGCATGTTCTCTCTAAATCTCTCAAAATATGGGCAAGACTGTAAAATTATATGTATTTGAGTGCCCTTTCTAAAGATCATCATAATTTATTTTAATGCTGTCTGTTCTTACCTCTACATATCTGGTAGCAAACGTTAGCTTTTCAACATGTATCTTTTATTTCCATATCCTAAAATTTTTTATGAGAAACTATATTTTATGTCTTAGGAGCCGTCCTTCCATGGAGCTTGTGCTCTGGAAACCTCTCCCTGAACTCCTTTCTGATAAGCCAAAGCCAACATCTAATGCTAAGAACTACACAGGAGAGAGCCAAACTAAGCATGCACCTGCTGGCACTGCCTTCTCTGGGAGAACTGAACTGTTCTTGGAGCCTCAGCACACAGGAATACCTGTTTACAATAGTCTGGAGACAGCTGCTTGCACAGAAGAAGAGATGGAACTCTAGAAACCAGTTTCTATGCTAAAGTTGTCAAATTGTAGAAGGCTCACGTATTTAGTTGTGAACCTACTTGTATAGTATAGGGACTTGAAAGTTTTATGAAACGGGTGTATTAATATCTCCACCTGTGGTTTGGGGTGGGACTCTCATTTTGGGTAGCCATTTTGTGAATCCAACTTTTTGCCAAGGAAGCTTGTCTCAAGGGAAAGAGTTTTCCACGGGGCTTATTAAGGGAACGGAAGTTGCAGCCTGTAAAGCCAAGTATAGAAGCTTTGTGTCTAAAGGTGACTTATGTCATCTGTCACACATTGTCTAAACCATTCAGATAGATGGCAAACATTCAGACACTTGAATTTGAAACAGTGCATTAAGAGAGAAGGATGTTCCTATTATGACCGTACCCTGACAGCCACATCACAACTGCGTCTATAGATTTGCGTTCACGGTGGTGACTCTATGGGAAGCAGAGGGAGGAAAGCAGTAGTTTAGCCTATTGCTAAGAGATTTAACAGAGGCTCTGAAACTTGTATATTGTCAATTCTGTGTGGCTACATTGATTAAATAGCTGGTAGCATTGTGGCTCGCTTCTCAGCCTCTGAAAATACAAAGAAAAGGTTTTTCCTTCAAGGCTTTTTTGCCTTATGGTACAGTTGCTCCTTGGTTCCCCTTGCGTAATCGATAAGCCCAGTTATTCAGGAATGTTTACAACTTAATTAGCTTTGAGTTATCGTGAAAAAGTGATTGCGAGGTAACCCATTTGTAGGTTGGCTATGGGAGAAGCCTCCCTTAAGTAATCCCAAGGAACTGCCATGTCAGAGAAGCCCAGCATTGACAGGTACTTTTTAAAAGGTTGTACCTATATTAGCAAGTTGAGGATTTTTCGCGTTAATGTAGAAAACAGTGACAATAATTAACTGAAATGGGTAAGAGACATTGAGAGTCTCTGAACTAGCCACTTCGCCTGGTGCTTCGGTGGTCAGGCAGTAAACCTAGAGAACAGCTTCCTGCTAGCCCAGCATCTTCATCGTAAGGAACTAAATCGGGCTCAAGGTGCCCTTTGGGGATAACCAGGATTGAAGTTCTTTATTTCTCAGGAAGGGCTCTTCTGTGTGGCCAGGACTCAGTAGTGCCGAGTAAATAACACTTCCTTTAGTGCCGCAGAGTATCCACTATAACTTATTAAATGAGTGTCATAGTGTCCTACTGGCCCTTACATCACACAGCAGGAGACCACCCCAGTTTTTTTGTTTTGTTTTCTGGGTTTATTCCCCCTTTGTAGGAATGATATACCTTATGTAGAAAAAAAAATGGCTTATGCCAAGTAGAGGTGACTTTTTAGAAACCAGCTCCCAGGTATTTTCGAAACCCATCCTGAAATCCTTCCCCTTGTTACAGATGGCGTAGAAGTAACAAGTCTTAATTGGACTGTTCTTCCCTTGCCTGTTGTTCCTGCTTTCTCTATTTCTGTCTGCACAGTCAGGAAAAGATTTAATGTTTAATATTTAAACAATATTTAATGTCTACACAGTAAAATTATTCGAACTTCAAACCAGTATTAAAACCAGTTGGAAACCAGCTAATAGTTTCTTAATCTCAGATTTAGAGATGAATGTAAACTGTGTTCTGTTGACGTGTGCAAGTGTTTGATTCATGCCGTTTGAAAAACTCCTGCCTTTAGGTCATTGTTTAATGGGACCAACATACAAAGTCTGTAGCCTTAAATTGCCGAGCTAGAAAAGTTTGTTCTGGTATAACTCAAAAACATGAAGTGAATGCCCAGAATTTGGAGTTAGTCCCAGTGTTAGGGCGGAAGGGGAGGTGACAACTTTCCAAAGAAGGACCCAAAACACTAAGATTGTCTTCGGTAGGAATTGTGGGCCAGGCCTCCGATCCAGGGTCTGTGTGAGGAAAAGGAGGAGGAGCTCCCAAACCCGGCTCTGATACCACTGGTAAGAGAATGAAGCGTCTGTTAATTTAAATCCAAACAACTTGTTTCAGGAGTCAGATTATCTGACGTGATTATTTCTGCAGGAAAATGGATGTTTAATGCTCCTTTTTAAACTTTATCCTTTTGCATATGTTTGTACAGAAATTTTCTTCATCCTTGTGGTGCTTATTCATGAGCCGTCTCCAGTCTTCATGCCTCTGCTGTTTTTCTTCTGTAGTGTAAGGCTTTTGCTTTTGCCTTAAGGTTTCCCTAGGGAATCAGCAGGTCTTTTCATTTTGTACAGCTTTTGAAGCATGGATCAAACATTGGCTTACTATGCTAATGTGTGAAGAGAAAAATTAAAGCACTTGAGCTTTGATGAACAAATGTATATTTTCTCTGAGTTTGAGTAGGGGGTGTGTGTGTGTGTGTGTGTTTTTTAATATAAAGTCCAGTTCTCACAAATGTTAATCAGTCCTAAAAAAAAAGCAGAAACAAAAACAAAACCTGCTCATTTTTGAAAAGGTGCAAATGTAAAATTTAGGAAAATAGGGTAGGGGCTAGAACCATGAGAAGAATGCTTATTATAAGCAGGTTTATTAATTAGTTAAGATTTGAAACTTGGTTTTCCATTAATAGTGACCGAATGGTACAGTACTAGGAAGGTTCTGGAAGATGCTGTCAATTTTACTTAAAATGAGAATCTGGTGTTTCTGTATTTTGTTTTCAATAAAACTTCTTAAGTGTTTTGACTTCTTGAGGTATTTGTATTCTTTTTTTTTTTTTTTAAAGATTTTATTTATTTGACAGAGAGAAACACAGCCAGAGAGGGAACACAAGCAGGGGGAGTGAGAGAGGGAGAAGCAGGCTTTCCTGCCAAGCAGGGAGCCCGATGTGGGACTCGATCCGGGTCTCCAGGATCATGACCTGAGCCGAAGGCAGTTGCTCAACCAACTGAGCCACCCAGGCGCCCCAGGTATTTGTATTCTTGACATAAGTAAACAAAATTTCCTGTCTTTGCTTTCTTCTCTATTGTATTTAAAGCAGCATTCATGGGTGCCTGAGTGGCTCAGTTGGTTGAGCCTCTAGGCCTTTGGCTCAGCTCATGATCCTGGAGTCCAGGGGAGTCTTCGTCTCCCTCTGTCTGTCTCCTCTCTCTTTCTCAAATACAAAATCTTAGAAAAAGCAGCATTCCTGTGAGTGAGGGACTTAAATTTATCTTGAGAAGATGATTATGTTGGGTTAAAGTTAAGCTGTGTAAATGAATTATTTCCAAAATAGGCAGACTATTGCACCATTCTAAAACCCACAGGATATACTTCCCAGTTCACTGCTGTCAGTCAACAGCATTGATTGGCAGTGGTGATTGATTGCCATTCTTCAGGTGACAGTCTTCAAAAATGTTTAAATACAGAGTTGGAAATGGTATGCGGAGTTCACAGGAGTTTTTTTGTTACTGGGTTTTTGTTTTGTTTTTTTTACAGGCATAGGTTTAGGACCATTGAAAATGGAAAGGTAAATCTCATAATGTTCAGTTATGTGGTCATTAAGAGTTGACAGGTCACTGGGTGGCAGTATTGTCTACATATTTCCAACCTTGGTTAAATGATGTGGGTCCCTGATTTGTGGCCAGAGTTAAGCTTGGGTTGTAATTACAGAAAACTCAGAATATTGTTTTTCACCAAAATTTGGAAATCACAGCTAAGAGCTATCTAATTTCTTTATTTTACAGATTTGGAAACTAAAGCCTAAGTAGATAGTGATAATTTTATATTATAATCAAACTTAACCAACTTCAGCGTTCTTCCTACTTGACCAGTGGCTTTAGAGTGCTTTCATAGAATACCTAAATGTCATTCAGATTTCAGTGACATAATCCACAATAAAGTGTGGTTCGGTCAGTGTAATGTTAAACTCCTTGAGGAAATAACAGTCTTGTGTATATCCATTTGGCCCAAATATTGTCAGTGGCATTTTATTTTTTTTTTTTATTTTTTTTTTTTTAAAGATTTTATTTATTTGACAGAGAGAAACACAGCTAGAGAGGGAACACAAGCAGGGGGGGTGAGAGAGGGAGAAGCAGGCTTCCCGCCGAGCAGGAAGCCCGATGTGGGGCTCGATCCCGGGTCTCCGGGATCATGACCTGAGCCAAGGCAGTGGCTTAACCAACTGAGCCACCCAGGCGCCGCCTGTCAGTGGCATTTTAGAGATGAATTGCATGCACTTCAACTACAGCTCCAGCAGGACGAGGGTGTTGTCTTTCAGCTGTTGAGTGGGTAAACAAGCCAGTTTTCCTATCCCTTAATGAATTTGAGAAATCACAAGGTAAAAATTTCTTAGGATATTAGAATTTAACTGATGCTGTGAAATACTCCTGGAGTAGGTAGCGTTACCTTTTGCCTACGCTTTGTGTCTGCTCCAGTAGCATACCTAGTAAAATAGCAAAGAAGCACACATACACTGATGTTACAAGGCCTAGGGGAATGGTGTGCAGACATTTGTCACCTGATTGTCTCATTTATGGACGACCCTCTGCATTTAATAGAAATCTTGCTTTGGTTCTACAGGAAAATGTCTAGATTTTTATTTCTGACCAGTTTGTTTCAATACGATGTCCTTAAATACCAGGTGTTTTCTCAAGGCTGGGCAGTATTTAGTCATTTTCACCTGTCTGCAGAAAATGAAAACTCCAGTGACCAACACAGGTTATATATGTCCTGTGTGTTATCCCTGCTAGTACAGCTGCCTCTTTCAGTCATGTCACTGGATGTAAATTATTTGAGCCTCAACCTCCAGATGCTTCTCCTATTATGGAGAGTGGCTACAATGCATCTGTGATTGTATTTGCTTAGACAGTCCCTAAACAGATTCTCAGCACTTAAGTTTTCGGTTATAGACAATCAGGTGATCAGATTTTTAATCATGGGGACAGCTGGAGGCTGTCTGTACATTTACCACATAGAAACAGCCTAGCGGTGCCTGGCTGGGTCAGTTGGAAGAGCATGAGACTCTTGATCTCAGGTTGTGAGTTTGAGCCCCATGTTGGGTGGAGATTACTACGAAAAAGAAAAAGAAACAGCCTAAGCTGCTTGCGTTATCACAAACTAGGATTGAGCTCTGGCTTTAGTGACCAGGAACTTTAGGCTGTCTTGTGGACATGCTTCCAGTCACACCAAACATACGCCCTTGTACTTGGCTGAAAGTAGAGCCTGCTTTGTCTTGGCTGCTTGGGATTTTTTGAATCCTACCTTTTGTCTCTACTCATTCATTCTGCCCTCTGTAGTGGTAGTCTTAATGTTGGCATAGGATCCTGGTATAGGTGAACTGTTTTCTATAAATGAGGGAAGTCCTTCAGTATCTTTTGAGAAGATTCCCAAGGAAAAGATGCACAGGAAGGATGATGAGGTTATCATGTGTATGGTTTGGGGATAATGATGTGTGTTAGGTTTTTTTCTTAAACAAGTTCATTCTGTGAAACAACTTCTAGAGGATATATAATTCTGTAAGATTAAAATCTCTCCAAAGTGGATTAGGGGAGGATCTAACTTTTGAGTGCTTGGGATGGTGCCTGGGAAGTGTATGTATACCAGAGCTTACTACAGTGCACCTTCTCTGAAGCCTCCAGGGACCTTTAGCGAAGTCGACTGTGGCGCCCCTGTGTCGGTGACGAAGCGCTATTGTAGGTCCAGGGCTACCTGCCTACTAACCAGTGGCTGAGTCAAACCCAGGGAGTTTGAGTCTAGAAAGTGTTTTTAATCCCTAGAATAATGGCAAGAGAATCTTGATATTTAATGGCATGTCCTTCCCTGAGCACGTTAAGCGTTCTAGCTCCAACACTTATTCGTCTGAGATATTGGCCAGTTTGGCTAAAGAGACTCAAAAGTATAGTAACTGTTGAAAGAGCAGATTATGTCACTTATAGCAGCCAGAAATTGAAGCAGGCAGTAACTACGCGGGAAAAACCTTTAAAGTGGCTTGCTCACTGAAGTTGGATAAATCACTATCATGGCAAACAGTGAACACCTAGAGAGAAAACAGACCTACCAAAGAACAAAGGCACTGCATTGCACTTTTTAATTGCACAGGTAGTTTTAAATAAATGGAGAAAGCACCTTCCAAAAATTACACTAGCAGGGAAAGAGTCCATCAAGCATTTACATAGTAAATTTCCATAGTTTTACAAAAGATTCTTGATCTTTACTTCAACTGTACATGAGGGAAAGGAGCCCCCCTCAGGTAGGTGTTCTCTGCTTGCAAAAGCAAACTAAAGGACCTAAAATTGGAGGCAAGCCTGGGATGCCAAGGGGGGGGAAAGAAATGTTAAAGGGCCACTCATAAATTTCATGTCTAAGATGCTTGTCTGATGACCCTTACATAAAAATTTTAGGGCAAACTACTGCCCTTAAGGGTACAAACTCAAAAGCTGTAATTCTGGATTACAGTAATAGATCTGAGTACCCTGGACTGCTGCATGACAAAAGACAATACTTGGGGTGACCTGTACGTCTTGAACAAATACTTTAGAGGAATTCCCTAAGACTGTACACCCTCTGCTTTGGCTTTTTTAAAATGAGCACAGGCTGCTGCTTTGCTACCTTCCAGGCAGTATGATGGTCAAAGGAAAAGGGTGACAGCACTGGATCATTCCTTAGACACTAATCAGCTGGGGGAAGAGTTCATTGGCAAAAGTGTCCTCCCAAGAATGGTCTACACCAAGCAGAGAGGACATGTCACTGAAGGGAGAAGGGGAGCCCTCATACCCACAGTCACTATAAGCATCCAGTAGACAGGAAGATGGCTTCAGGTAGTGGCTGGATGAAAGTAGATCTGAGGTGCCCAGCTCCGGGATGAAGTCATCTTCTACAAGTTCTTCCTTCACTGAGACAGTGAATTCAGGGTGATCTTTCTCTGAGGGGCTGAAAGGTGCTTCCTCAATTTTCACTACCACATTAGCTTGACTCTCTGTCTCAGAGGGCATCTCTAAGACTAGGGGCTTGGTATATACGTGGTCAAAACGAATCAGTTCATTAATGGCTTCCAGCTTGGCTGATGACGTCCCCAGTGATGGAGAAGGGGAGGCTGGTAAGGAACTGGGCCCTTCTGGGTGGACTTCTGGGAGCTGCTCCAGGCTGGGGGACTCTGGGGAAGGACATCTGAGGAACATGACTGGATCCAAGTTGAACAGAATGCCCAACAGGATATCAGACTGCAAGAGACAAAAATTAAATGGAACCCAACCATCAGAAGGCACTGAGAATTTACCTGGAATACTTACTACTAGGTCCTACTGTGTAAATTAATCATGATAGGATGACCACCGAGACCCGCAGACCCATTTATCCATATCTCACTCTCGGACCTACGTCGCCTGGAGATAGGCAGGCCGTCAATGCTCACCTGTGACCCAGCCAACACTGACTGCCGCCCTCCTGTCTGGCTGGGAACGTCAGACATCAAAGAGATGGGGTTAACTAGTCACAATGCTCTTTATGAAATCCAAAACCCTCCTACCTCAGAGTCTGAAGAGTCAACGCTGTGAGAACCCACGGGGAGATGTTCTGGAGGGGTGACAACTGGGCCTGCACCTGCTGCAGAGGTGCACGTAGTCTGAGCGCTGCGGACTCAGCAGACCCGGCCACCGCCCTCGCTCCACTCCCCTGCGGAGAAACACCGCCATCAACAAACAGCTCAAACGACGACAGTCCTCAAGGAAATGCTTACCAGGCAGCTGTGATTCTCAACTTTCTTTTTTTTAAAGATTTTATTTATTTATTTATTTATTTATTTGACACAGAGAGAGAGAGAGAGAGAGATCACAAGCAGGCAGAGAGAGAGCAGGAAGCAGGCTCCGCGCTGAGCAGAGAGCCTGACGCAGGCTTCGATCCCAGGACCCTGAGGATCATGACCTGAGCCAAAGGCAGAGGCTCTAACCCTCTGAGCCACCCAGGTGCCCATCAACTTTCTTTTTCTTTTAAAAGATTTTATTTATTTGGGACGCCTGGGTGCCTCAGTTGGTTGAGCGACTGCCTTCGGCTCAGGTCATGATCCCGGAGACCCGGGATCGAGCCCCACATCGGGCTCCCTGCTCGGCGGGAGGCCTGCTTCTACCTCTCTCACTCCCCCTGCTTGTGTTCCCTCTCTCGCTGTTTCTCTCTGTCAAATAAATAAAAATCTTTAAAAAAAAAAAAAAAAAAAAAAAAA
>PITA01035179.1:0-10788 GCA_004023965.1 Spilogale gracilis
GAAGAGATTATGCTGAGTGAAATAAGCCAAGTAGAAAAAGTAAAGTATCACATGGTTTCACTTACTCGTGTTGCATAAGGGGTAATATGGAGGACAGAGAAGGAAAGGAAGTGGAAAGTAGGGTAATTGAGGGAGAGAAACGAAACATGAGAGACTCTGGACACAGAAACAAACTGAGGGACTTGGAGGGAGGGGGTGGGTGGATGGGAGAGCCTGGTGGTGGGTATGGGGGCACCTATTGCATGGAGCACTGGGTGTGGGGCATGGGCAATGAGTCTTGGAACACTGAAAAAATAAAATAAATTTAAAGTAAAAAAAAAAAGACTCGATGTTAGCATCATGGACTATAATTATTTGGGGGAGGTTAGATGGAGCTTAATTCTCTCAGGTTTTTTTTTTTAAACTTACAGATTCAGTCATTTTGCCCCCTTGGACAGGACCAGTGCAGTGACTACTTCTGCCCTCAGTGCCTTCTGAAGGTAACCAGCTACATTGCTCACGGAGCTGGCTGAGGCATTGATCCCAGACTCCTGAGCTGTCTTCTGTGCAGCCCTCAGATCTCGCCAGCCCCTGCTGAGGACATGGAGTGGACACCTGCCCTAAGGCAGCCATGCTGCAGGCTGGCCAGAATGCTACAATACGAACCAGTGGGAGAAGGTTAGCCAAAAGCAGGCCATGTGGTCCAGATCCTGCCTTTGGGGAATCTGAACTGGGAATTGCTAGTTAGTAGTGGGAGCTAGAAGGATACATATAGAGAGAGCTGAAGGGGGCAAAAAAGCAAAATTTATGAGGTACCAAATACGGTGGTACATGGATGCTGGGCGATGGAAAAGAGAGAGAGAGCAGGAATCACAAACTCAAGTACCTTCAGCAGTCTGGCAGGCTACGTGGCTGAGAGAAGAGGGCATGGCGAAGGTCATGGGGCCCGGTAAAGATCCAGAGGCTTCCAAATTCACGTCCCACCCAAAGATTGGAATTCTCAACAATGTGGAGGTACCACGCTGGCCAAACAAAAGGAGTCTGCAGATTGAAATAGGACAAGAACCGGTGGTTTAGGCATTCCAAAGATAGGATGAGGAAGCCGGTGAGATACGGCCAGCCATAGCCGGAGGGGACAGCTGAGTCACATAAATAAGCAATCACTGAGGAGAGGATGTGCAAGCTCCTGATCCTGAAATCTTCTTGGTGGTGTCTTGGTTCCAGTTTTCATGAGGTCTGGCTCGGTGACAGCTTGTTCTTCCTGAGGCTTGATGATCTGGCCTGCAGTGGTTCCCATGAGGCCCTGTGGGGCTGAGATCCCTGTTTTCTTCATTCCTTATAACTCCTTCCCCTAATATGAGATGTAACTTGAGCTGTTCCTCGGAACTAAAGGAGCCTAAGGAAAACACTCTACATGGCCCCAGATTGCTCTCTTTTTCCCCCTTGGAATTACTGTTCTCTTATTTATAGTTTTTCTGTTTCTCCTTTGCTGCTAGGCTGTCAATGGTCACTTTTTATTACCAGAGTGTGTTTGCTTGTACTAGCCTTTCTGTCTTTGTTGAGGCTACTTGTAGACTTGGACGCTAGATCTGGAAACCGGATGGAACTGAAAAAATCTTTTAGGTTAGGGTGAATTTTATAGTATATCAATGACATCCCAATAAAGCTGTTACACAAAATTCAATAAGCAATGAAAGACTTTTTGTGTCACATGATCTTAGTATATGTTTTGGAGATGCAATTTGTTCAGATGTCTTTTGTGTTTTCTTTTATACTTTGGGCTCTAGTCCAATCAGTGAATGTCTTACTAAAATATCCCTCGGTTCCGAGGAACCAAACACTGAAGCCAGCACAAGGAAAGGAACGGAGATTTATTTTAAGACATTATTCAGAACCCAGCTGAGGAAAGCTTGCATGGCCAGACAGATTCTCATTCTGTCTCCTTCTTTCCCTCTCTCCGACTAGCTGCTTGGTTTCCTAATCTCTCTTTGTCCTTGTTTCACATCTGTTCCATTTTCCTCTCTGCTGACTGCTTATTCTGCTTTTCTCCGAGGATTTTGGTTTCTTTCCCCTCCTCACACTGGCCAGCACATGACTTTGGGTTGCCATCCTGCCAGTTTGGGCGATGATTCTTCATGACCTTGCATCTTCCTTGCCAATAACATCCGATTCCGCCTCTATGTCTTCAAGAATGTGATCGATGCAGTTTGAGCCTGGGGTCTCAGCTCCTGGTCAAATTAGCTGGTTAGAGAGCTGGTTAGTAGGGCAGGGCCCTTATTCCTGCAAGAATACCCTCACAGGCTGCAGGCAGCAGGCTCTCTAAAGAGATTTTGACAGGGAGGAAATGATTTGCATTTCCACCTGGGTGAAATTTCTAAATTTCTGAGCTCTATTTTGTTATTACATATTTCCTTTTCCTCTTCCTTGTTTTTCTCCATTCAGTGCTCAGAGTCCTGCTGACAATAACCAATTGTTGGTGGTATTACCTGTCATCATCTGGAATTAGTCAGTTGTCACTCATCTTGATTTTCATTCATGTACAAATATGAAAAATATTGAGGGCGACAAGACAATTCTCTTTAGTTCTTTCTTCGTTTAAGGTTTTATTGATTTATTTTGGCTGGGGAGAGAATGAGAGAGCATGAGCATGAGCAGGGGGATGGGACAGAGGGAGAACCAGGCTCCCCACTGACCAGGGAACCCGGATGATATGGGGACCAATGCAGGGGCTCCATCCCAGAACTTGGAATCATGACCTGAGCTGATGGCAGACACTTAACCAACTGAGCCACCCGAGTGCCCTCTCCAGTTCTTTATTATCACATCTAAAGATCCTACTACGCAACTATCTTTGTAAAACTTCAGTTCATATTCAACCAAGTATAATGCATAATTCATTTTTAACAATATAGCTACAAGCTGTTGTTGATGTTTTAGTGAAAAACTGCTTTAAGGGGCGCCTGGATGGCTCAGTCATTAAGCGTCTGCCATTGACTCAGGTCATGATCCCAGGTTCCTGGGATCGAGTACCACATTGGGCTCCCTGCTCTGCAAGGAGCCTCTTTCTCCCTCTCCCACTCTCCCAGCTTATGTTCCCTTTCTCGCTGTCTCTCTCTCTGTCAAATAAATAAATAAAATCTTTAAAAGGAAAAGAAAAGAAAAACCCCTTTATTTTTTTTTAAAAATATTTTATTCATTTATTTGACAGAGAGAAACACAGCGAGAAAGGGAACACAAGCAGGGGGAGTGAGAGAGGGAGAAGCAGGCTTCCAGCTGAGCAGGGAGCCCGATGTGGGGCTCGATCCTGGGTCTCCAAGATCATGACCTGAGCTGAAGGCAGTTGCTTAACCAACTGAGCCACGCAGGCACCCCGAAAAACCCCTTTAAACTCCACATTGTATCTACACAGGGATGCTTTCCTGACCAAAAAGTTGTCACTGTTGTAAGGATGTTTTGACAGTTTGTCTAAAATCACTATTTTGTATCGTGTTTCCTTCCCTTCACAAATGTATGAAACAATTATGAATCAACTACCAGTGGAAGAGTTTATTATTAGCTTTTCAAAAGATGCCAAGTGTTAGAGGAAATTTTTCTTCTAGGCCAAGACAGGAACAGTTCTATTTCAAAAACAATAAAATGCAAATTAAATGTTTTTCCATTTTTAATCAAGAACTGAATGGTTTACAAAACTTTTTCTCACATGTGATTGAACTTCAAAACAACCTGCTGAGGTTAGTGCTGTACTATCATTTTGTAGCTGGAAAACAGGGTCACAGAGGTTACAGGATGTGTCCAAAGTCATATATGGGCCACATAAGCACTAAAGTCTTTTCACTCTAAGTCTTATGGGTTTTGCATGACATTTTGCTTTTCCTTTCCTTTATACCTAACCGTTTTAGGGGGAGGGGGCACCAGGTAACTATTTCAAAGTCTACAAAATCTTTTTTTTTTTTTTTTAAGATTTACTCATTTATTTATTTGACGGAGAGAGAGAGACAGCGAGGGAGGGAACATAAGCATGGAGAGCAGGAGAGGGGGAAGCAGGCTCCCTGCTGAGCAGGGAGCCCAATGCCGGACTCTATCCCAGAACTCCGGGATCACTACCTGAGCCAAAGGTGGACGCTCAACAACCAAGCCACCCAGGTGCCCCCAAATCTGCATATTCTTAGTATAAACTTCTCTGTATAATCTCAATTGGTTTACCTCCAAAGCCCATACACTTCATGATATAACAAAACAATGGCTTCATTATTTATGCTAAATTAAGAGTGATGGATTGAGAGTTGACACAGCCTAAAACAATGTTAGACCAGTCTCTCACAGTGAAATCACACGTACTACTTTATTCTATTTTTAATATATATTTTTAAAGATTTTATTTATTTATTTGAGAGAGAGGGAGCAGGATCACTGCGGGGGCGGCGGGGAGGGAGTAGCAGGCTCCTGCGGAGCAGAGAGCTGGATGTCCTCCATCCCAGGACCCTGGGATCATGACCTTAGTGGAAGGCAGACACCTAACAGATTGAGCCACCCAGGGACCCTTGCACATACTATTTTAATCAGTGTATCCCTTTCCAACACTCTCTAACCTTGTCAGGGATATAAGCCTAATTATGGAGATTAAAACAAAATGTAAATCTTTAATGAAACTGTTCTTGCAAGGAGTCAATGCTATCTAGAAGGAGCAAATGAGTCCCCTAGATGAGATTGTGATTGTGTTTTTGTGGCAGTTAGGATGTTAGTCTACTTAAAAGAAGAAATGTTTTTTAAGGAGTTAAGTGTGTTTGCTATTTATATGTAAATAGATCCTATTAACTACCCAAAGGGTTATTATTACTAAAGTAGGTAAACAGGGCTTCTAACTTAGAAAACCCTCCTTAGCCTCAGCATTCAAATTATTCTCGGTATACAAAGGTAGTATGAAGATGCCGCTTTTTAAAAGTCTCTAATTCAGACTTTTTGTGAATTTAGATTTGCTTTCCTCTCTGTTGTTCATCTCTAAAATGAGCAAGACTTTGCTATGTTTATTATATACAAAGGGCAGCCATGAGATTGGAATTTAGGTCCCCTGCATTCGTGATTCACTAAATTTTGTTTAATATCACATTTGGGGCTTGTAACAGGATTCTTGGAACTGTGCCAAGCCAAGAATTGTAATAGTTCTATGGTTTACAGAGTATGAGCAAGAACTAACCTACATGTAATAAAATACTAAGAAACAGAGGGGCACCTGCCAATACATGAGTTATTTTTGTTTGAAATCACTACTTCTTTGTGTGACTATATTCCTAATCTCTTTGCTTGGAGGCATTTAGGATCACTTGAGGAATAAGAGAGGAAGGCAGGGATAACTGAGGGAAAGAGCTGAAGGGCTGAGGGCAGCAGTACAGAACAGAGAAGAAAAGTGAGAGATAAATGTAGAGGAATAGCAGCATTAGATTTTTTTCAGACTGAAGCGATTAAGTATGATGTTAGGAAGAAGTGAGAGGTTATTTAAATAAGACCGCAACATCAGAAAACTTTGAATGTAAAGAGAGGTGAATAGTCTCCTTTTTACGTAGGAGTTTGTGGAAATGTGAATTAAAATGAAATGTGTTAAAGGTAAACAATAGAATTATATGTTTGAAGGGAGGATTTTTTCCCCAGAGTATAAATATAAATCGTGTGTATCTATATCTATAACTATATTCATGTCTCTATCTATAGAGAGACATAAAATTTATATCCATAGTTATATATGGAACTTCTTAAATGTAATCTTTCATAATGTGGTTCTAGCATTTTACTCGTATTCTTGATTTTGTATTTTTGTCTTTTTCCATCACAATCAAATAGAAATTAACCAGTTGAAATCTAAAAAGCATTTGGGGAACCTGAAGATTTGTTCCTTTCTGAAAGTCACAGTTGTCTTAAGTTTGTAAGACCAATACTTCTTATTCCTATTAGTAACACTTTTACCTTACATTTTACACTCTTTTTAAAAGATTTTATTTATTTGACAGAGAGAAGCACAACTAGAGAGGGAACACAAGCAGGGGGAGTGAGAGAGGGAGAAGCAGGCTTCCTACCGAGCAGGGAGCACGATGCGGCATTTGATACTGGGTCTCCAAGATCATGACCTGAGCTGAAGGTAGACACTTAATGACTGAGCCACCCAGGTACCCTTATTTTATACTCTTATAATAAAATAAAGGCAAAATGCAATAAATGATTCAAATAATCGTCCAAACACTGTGAGGCAGAAAAAATGGTAGTATGTTTGAAACTGACCTCTTGTCTACTAGCCAACTCCCTCACTGACCAAAAATAATCATTTAAAACAATGAATTTGAAATGCAAAGTATCCAGGTTTGGCACATGGTCTCAATTTAGGGATATCATCTAATAAATGACCGTGGAATGAAATCAAGGAAATCAAGTGAAAGGTCTAATGATGAAAATTATTTCTTCAAGAGTATTTGCAATGTATTTGGATGTACATTAATTTAAAAAACCCCAAGAACTTAGGTAGAAGGAGGATCTTTTTTTAAGTAAAGGAAAAAGATAGTAGAAGTTTAGCTATTCTGAAAAAGGCAAACGTCTTAGTAAAGGTTCAAAGGATTTGGGGCATTTTTATCTTAATCTCCATGGGCTAAGTTCCCTGGACTTGGGAAGTCTTGAGAGAGGTCTGGCAATTTATTTCCCTTCAATGGCTTCATTTTCCATACCTGACAAATGAGAAAATTGTTCTTTACTGGGTTGATGTAAATATATGCAGGAAAAATACATGAAACACTAGTTCAGTGACTGACACATAGTAGGCACTTAATTAGATGGATATTTTAAAGAACAGTGACTTCTGGTGATCATGGACCATAGCTAGCAGAAGGCTACTCTGATTGGCATTGGGGGAAAGTCATACCAATAGCAGCAGGAGTTATTCCATGGCTTATGTCTGCAATTGCTGGTTTAGGTAATATTTTGCAAGGACATGTTCCTTTCATCACCCTGTGAACTGACTCTTGCATTCATCATCTTCTTTCCCTTCCTACTGCCACTGCCCATATGGATGTTCATATTCTTTAGCCATCATCATGGCAAAATATTCTAACCCATGCCTATCTCTAAGCTCTTCCCTCTACACATGACCTCTAGTCAAATCCTTTCAAAACTGACTTATTATTTACTTGCCTTTTAAGAACCTGTGATAGCTTCCCAGTGTGTTTAGAATAAAGTCCATCTTGCTTGCTGTTTTATTCTGCCTTCCACGAGGAGCGCCCCCAACCTCTGCAGCCCTGTTGCCTCACACCCTTG
Organism: Spilogale gracilis; assembly: GCA_004023965.1. NCBI lineage: Eukaryota > Metazoa > Chordata > Mammalia > Carnivora > Mephitidae > Spilogale > Spilogale gracilis. The sequence continues at coordinate 7,273 of PITA01035179.1, forward strand.
TCTCTAAAACCCTATCTTACTGCCTCATGAAACAAGAGATGTTTCAAGAATAAATCCTATACTTTATGACTTCTGAATCTTGACTTTTTCTGCTTTCTGTTTTCTTAGTCTAGAATGTCCTTTCCCTGGGGGAAATTCCAACCATCTGCCAAGGGTCAACTCAAACCCTATATCCTCTGACAAGTATGCCAAGCTAGGATCAGGTGTTTTCTTCACTGTTCCTATATATAACTTTGAGTCTTATGATATGCTATATATGGTGATAATGAATTTGTTTCTTTTCTAGACTATAAGCTCCTTAAAAGCAGGTAATTTTCTTATTCATTTTTGAAAAATTTTTCTCCTGAGAACCACTGAAAGAGGACTAAAGCTTTGTACATGGTAAACAACTACGATATAGTCTCTCCTGTGGGGTAGGAACCATATCTGAGGTCCTTTTCATGACTGTAGGTTTTTGCCCTATTAAGGTACTTTTCTAGAAGCACGATAGGACAGATGCTGCCAGGATGGTTCAACATATGCAAGTCAGTAAATGTGATATACCACGACATCAGTAGAATGAATGAAAGAAAAAAAAATATGATCATCCCAGCAGTCGCAGACAAAACATTTGACAAAATACAACATCCATTCATAATAAAAACTCTCAACAGATTGGGTATGGAAGGAACAGCCCTCCACATAATAAAGGCCATATATGACAAGCCCACAGTTAGCGTCATACTCAACAGTGAAAGCTTGGAAGTTTTTCCTTTAAGATCAGCAACAAGACAAGGGTGGCCACTCTTGTCACTACTCCTATTTAACATAGTATTAACCAGGGCAATCAGGCAAGAAAAACAAATAAAAGGCATCCAATTAGAAAGGAAAAAGGACAATTGTCTTGTTTGTAGATGGTTTCTTATACAGAGAAAATCCTCAAGATTGCACCCAAACACTGTTACAATTAATCAATGAATTCAGTAAAGTTGCAGGATACAAAATGAACATACGGAAATCAGTTGCACTTCTATATAATAACAATGAAATATCTGAAAAAGAAATAAAGAAAACAATCCTATTTACAATTGCATCAGACATTGAAACACTTGGAAAGAAATTTAAATAAAGAGGTGAAAGATATATACACTGAAAACTGTAAGGCTTGGATGAAAGAAATGAAAGAAATGGAAGAAGCCACAAATAAATGGAAAGTCACCTCAGGTCCATGGGTGTGAAGAATTAATATTGTTCAAATGTCCATACTACCCAAAACCATCTGTACATTCAATGCAATCCCTGTCAAAATTCAAATGGCATTTTCCACAGAAATATTAGAAATAATCCTAAAATTTGTATGAAACCACAAAAGACCCTGAATGCCAAGGCAATCTCAAGAAAGAAGAATGAAGCTGAAAGCATTATACTTCCTGATTTCTAAGTATATTATAAACCTGTAGTAATCAAAACAGTACTGGCAGAAAAATAGACTCATAGATCAATGGAACACAACTGAGAGCCCAGAAATAAACTTGTGTACCTTCAACTAATATTTGACAAGGGAGTCAAAAATACTCAATGGGGAAATGATAGTCTTTTCAATAAATGGTGTTGGGAAAACTGAATAAACACATTCAGAGAAATGAAATTGGACCCCCTATCTTATACAACTCACAAAAATTTACTCAAAATGGATTTAAGACTAAAACACAAAACCTGAAACCATAAAACTTCTAGAAAAAAACTTAGAGGACCAGCTCCTTGACATTGGTCTTAGCAATGACTTTTTGGATAGGACACAAAAATTTGCACAAGCAACAAATGCAAAAATTGACAAATGAGACTACATCAAACTAAAAACCTTCTGCACAGCAAAAGAAATAATTAAAAATATTAAAAAGCAACCTATTGAATGGGAAAAATATTTTCAAATCATGTATCAGATAAGGGGTTAACATAACAAATACATATAAAGAACTCATAACAACTCAATTAACAATATAAACACTAAGAAGAACAACAACCAAACCAAAATGAAAAACAAAACTGAACAATCCAATTAAAAAATGGGCAGAGGAACCAAATAGATGATTTTCCAAAGAGGATGCACAAATGGCCAATTGGTACATGAAAAGGGGCTCAATACTATGATCCATCAGGGAAAGGCAAATCAAAACCACAATGATATGTTATCTCATTCCTGTTAGACTGGATATCATCAAAAAGATGGGAGATAAGAATTGGTGAATGTGGGAAATAGATTATGAATACATTCAAAAACATAGATGAATCTCAAAAGCATTATACTAAATGAAATAATCCAGACACAAAAGCTCTTGTTTGATTCCATTACATGATAATCTGAAAATGTCAGTTTATCAAGATAGAAATTAGACCTGTGGTTGCCAAAAACTGGCAGTAAGAGAAAGGGTACACAAGGGAACTTTTCTTTTTTTTTTTTTTAAGATTTTATTTATTTGACAGAGAGAAACACAGCTAGAGAGAGGCAACACAAGCAGTGGGAGTGAGAGAGGGAGAAGCAGGCTTCCCGCCGAGCAGGGAGCCCGATGTGGGGCTCGATCCCAGGTCTCCGGGATCATGACCTGAGCCGAAGGCAGTCGCTTAACTAACTGAGCCACCCAGGCGCCCCACAAGGGAACTTTTAAAATTTGTTGTGGTTGATATGTGACTATGTAGGTTTGTCAAAACTCAGACAGCTGTATGACTAATAAACCTGAAAAAATATGTATCCTAAAAAAAAGAATCTTCCATCATGCATCCTACTCTCAGAGGTTTCTGAGGGAAGAAATTTTTTCCTGTGCAGTTTGCATCAGCTAATATCTATTTACTGCTTATTATGTGCCTGGTGTGCATGAATTGCTGGAGACCAGGGTGCTCAAGACAATTTGTCTTTGTCTTCAGTATACTAGTTTGAGGGTTAGTTACAGCATGATCCCATCCCTTTTCTTTTCTGGCAAGCTTTACAGAAGAGTCAACTAAATGTAATGCCCATATTTTATCTTCCTACGGTCTAGGTTTCCCCCTCCATTTTAGTAAAATTCTTTTTGGTAGGTAACCAAAGCCTTTTTTTTTTTTTTTAAAGATTTTATTTATTTGACAGAGAGAAACACAGCTAGAGAGGGAACACAAGCAGGGGGAGTGAGAGAGGGAGAAGCAGGCTTCCCGCCGAGCAGGGAGCCTGCTGTGGGACTCGATCCCAGGTCTCTGGGACCATGACCTGATCCGAAGGCAGTCGCTTAACCAACTGAGCCACACAGGTGCCCCCCAAAGACTTCTTAAAGCCAATTCAATGGAGGCTTTTCAGTTCGTACTTCATTTGACATTCTTATGATATTTGAACTTCTCATTCTTTTATCCCTGCAAACCCTTTTTTTCCTTGAGTTTGGAGGGAATACTCTGTCTTGATGTGTGATTTTTCACAGATCTCTACAATGGCTACTCTTCTACCCAGTAATTTTCAGTGTTCACCAGGGCCCTAATCTCGTAGGATTGTCTCTCTTCTTTTTCTCCTTCTCC
>PITA01035180.1:0-10788 GCA_004023965.1 Spilogale gracilis
AAAGAAAGAAAGAAAGAAAAGAAGCAGGATCCCTACTGAGTGAAGAGCCTGATGTGGGACTCAATCTCAGGACTCAGATTCCATGAGCTGAAGGCAGATGCTTAACCAACTGAGCCACCCAGGCATCCCCTGGATCCTCCTTATTCTACCTCCTACATGGGCATTTTCTTTGATATCTTTGCTATATGTTCTTAACAATTAACTACTGGAAAATATTTAATAATTTTTATGTTTCTGTTAAACTTATGTGAAGTGTTTTTCTATTTTATTCACTCTTTAGCAGTCTTTATGAGATAGGCTTGTGATGCTACTGAGTATTTCGTTTCTTACTTGTATTCTAGTTTTGCATTCCATAGTACGCATCTATTATATTTTACTTTTCCCCAGTAATTTCTTCTAGATACTTTCAACTCTGACGACCTCAAATGTTGCCATAATCAACATATTATAAAGTGCCCATATGAAACCATGTGAGAATTTTCCCATCATTTTGAGAACACATTAGCTCCTAACGTGTTTGCCATATATATTTCAGAATTGCAGTGGACTAATGAATACAATGTATGTTTCATTCCTCCATTTTTGCAAAGCGGAGCACTTGGTGTGTGGCTAGTACTGAAAGTACTAGAGCCCTGGATCACTGGGTATCCACACATAATTTTGCAAAATACTTTCAAGTGTCTTCCATAAATCCTTGCTAACACTTGGTATTATCACTTCTCTAAAATGCCTGCCATTCTTCAATGTGTAAGGTGTAATGATTTTCTGCCCTAATAAGTTGTGATTCCTAAATACCTAAAAGTTCCACATTTCCATTGTAAATGTATCTTTATTATTATAATCTTATGCTGTAGCTAATATAGAAGTAATGAATTTTTATAAGTTGTTCTGGTATTGGTCATCACTTTTCAACATGCTTATTAATTATAGATGGGAAGGTATTTATGTAAATATACACTAATAATGACAACATTATTTCCCCCTTCCAATCCATAAACCTATTGTTCTCTTGTCTTATAATATACACGAAATTACAATATCATACTAAGTATTAACATAGCTATTCAGTTTCTCAATATAATAAGAATGACTCTAAAGTTTCTTCATTTAATGTAATGTTTTTTAGAAGTTAAGGCAGCTGCCTTATATTCCCATCCTCCTAATATGTTCTTAAACATAAATGGGTGTTGAAGTTTATCAGTTGTCTTATTCCCTTCATTTAGTCTATTAATGTGATAAGTTACATTAAAGCTTTAAAAAATAATATTATAAAAATATTTTTGCTGATGGGAAAAACCCCATTTGGAAATATGACATTGTTTTAATATACTACTGGATTCAGTTACTGACTGCATTACTTAGATTTCCATACTTTTTTTTTTTTTTAAAGATTTTATTTATTTGACAGAGAGAAACACAGCCAGAGAGGGAACACAAGCAGGGGAGTGAGAGAGGGAGAAGCAGGTCTCCTGCTGAGCAGGGAGCCCGATGTGGGAGTCGATCCCGGGTCTCCAGGATCATGACCTGAGCCAAAGGCAGTCGCTTAACCAACTGAGCGACCCAGGCACCCCTAATAAACTTTTTCTAATGAACCATTCAATCTCATCATTATAGAACAGAATCAGATTGAGCTCTTAAGTCTTCATAGCCTCAGTAAGTAGACAGACAGAAATTAGAGAAGTTGTGTTTAGGTGTGAAAGAGGAGAAAGGACACTAGATCTAGGAAATATGAAGGAATATTGAGCCTCTTTTCTGAGAGTAGCATTGTAGGTGGAGGTTGAAATTAAGCCCTGGAGCTGTGTTGGAGGTGTGCTGTGAGGTCTCTAAGCTAGGTGTTCTATCACAGAAGTGGGAATATTGTTCTATTATTTGCCTGCTTGCTAGTGAACAGCCATCATGTGAGTGTTTCAGCATATTCTGTTCACTTTGAGATTTCCCATACTCTATAGTATGTTGAATGAAAAAAATCACAAAATATCATTCAATTTTAAGGATTTTACCTAATTTTTAGAACAACAGATTAAAATGAGCTAAAGTTTAAAAAGATAAAGCAACTAACTTGGGGAAATATTAACTATCAATTTACTATATTTAATACAAAGAAATGTACTGTTCTGATAATGTGCGTGCATAATTCTTTTTCCTCACTATATCACACTAAAATGTACTAAGTATTAGATTATGGAAAATATGTGTACGCATTCAAATTAAAGTCATTGGATACAACTGTCTCAGAGACAGACATTAATATACATATTTTCTTTTTTTTTAAGATTTTATTTATTTATTTATTTGACAGAGAGAAACACAGCTAGAGAGGGAACACAAGCAAGGGGAGTGAGAGGGAAAAGCAGGCTTCCCACCAAGCAGGGAGCCTGATGCGGGGCCAGATCCTGGGATTCCAGGATCATAACTTGAGCCCAAGGCAGAAGCTTAATGATCCACCCAGGTGCCCAATATACACATTTTATTTCAGATAATTTATTAGTCTTGAACTGTGGATCACTTAATTATTTTTGTTAACTGTTACAGCAAAATTCCACTTCCAATTCAATGAGCTGCCATAGTTAAGCTCAACATATAGACTCATGATTTAAGGAGTGTTCTTGGAGTCCTATAATACAGTTAATGTCAAACAGATCAGGTATAAACTTCAGCCCTTTGGTGAATTCATTAGCCTGGATTTACAATGTATCAATGTTGTGAAATTCAAAGTAGTATCTTAGAGTTAGGGTTTTTTTTTTACTTGTGGAAGAAGAAATGTAATAGCTTTCTGACAAAGTTTTGTATTTCTTTCACAAAGTCTATTTGTGTGTGTCACTAGAATCATTCAAAGCAACTTACATCTTATCCCCTCAGGTGTTCAATAGGACTTCTTAATGAGTTTTGCTCCTTTGGTAAATGACCCATGATTTCTAGTTTATCCGTGTAATTGAAACTTTCTCCATTGTGATGGTTCATGCATGCAAACAATTCAAGCTAGAATTAGATGATAAAGAGATCACTATTTAAATTATTTTCTATTTCCTTTAAATTTTTGATAGGGTATATTTTATATTTTAAGGCTTATTTTTAAGGCCAACACAGTTTCTTTTGTTTTAATTAACAAAAGGCAACTTCTCACACAGTTTATTTCATTGCTAATCACCTATATTAGGACTGAGTTGTATATAAATAAATGTTCTGAAATAGAGTGGTAATGATTAAAAGTCTCATGCCCGTTATTGGTGATAGTTATTAGTTCTACAATTTGAAGTGTTTTGTATTCATATTGTTACCGAAGAATATTGCAGAATGCAAGCAATTTGTTGATTTGTCAAATAAGCTACCAAATGTAATCTATGATCAGATATAACATAAACAAAGACATCAAATGTACTTTAAAATAAATCCAAATCCCTATTATTAAGATAGAGTTGTCAATCGAATGAGTTTTGAATTTCTTTCCCTAGCCAAGCTATAACTGGGATGAAAACTAATTGATATAACTTTAAGATGCCCCAACTGTACAACACTAATTTCCCATTAAATGTACTAACAACTTAGAAATCTAGACAATTAATTCTGCCTACTTTAGGACAGACTTTCTTTTTTTTTTTTTTTTAAGATTTTTTTTATTTGACAGAGAGAAACACAGCCAGAGAGGGATCACAAGTAGGGGGAGTGAGAGAGGGAGAAGCAGGCTTCCCGCCGAGCAGGGAGCCTGATGTGGGACTCGATCCCGGGTCTCCGGGATCATGACCTGAGCCGAAGGCAGTCACTTAACTAACTGAGCCACCCAGGCGCCCCTAGGACAGACTTTCAAACATTTTTTTTCCTTGCAAGGTCTGATGTAGTATTAAGAATATTATGGGTGTTAAAAATGTAACTGTAGGGGCACCTGGGTGGCTCAGTTGGTTAAGCGACTGCCTTCGGCTCAGGTCATGATCCCGGAGACCCGGGATCGAGTCCCACATCGGGCTCCCTGCTCGGCGGGAAGCCTGCTTCTCCCTCTCTCACTCCCCCTGCTTGTGTTCCCTCTCTCATTGTGTTTCTCTCTGTCAAATAAATAAAATTTAAAAAAAAATGTAATTGTAAAAGCATTTGTGAATTCCTCAGCTTTCAAGTAGCAAAATACTTAAGTTAATAATAGACTGCATATTATTCAGCTTTTGTGTCCAAAACCACTTTTTAGAGTTTAATTTGTAAATGGGATTCTCAAACTGTGTTTAGATGTTGATTTAAGTAAAGATCTTTCTACTCTCTAAAGAACATATAAAAATACCTTTGATGCGTTAGTCTCAAACACAAAATAATAGGGTGCCTGGGTGGCTCAGTTGGTTGAACAGCTGCCTTCAGCTCAGTCATGATCCTGGAATACCTGAGCATTGCTCAGCAGGGGGTCTGCTTCTCCCTTTGACACTCCCCCTCTCATCCTCGCTCTCTCTCATTCTCTCTCAAATAAATAAAATCTTAAAAAAAAAAAAACACAAAATAATATTGTAGAGTTAATATGTTGATTGTATTTGATGCTTATCTCATGTGCTTTGAGAAAATGTCTTGTTAAAATGCTCCACATATTTACATTACTGTGAAAAAATCACTAAGTTTTAGATTAAATTCATTCAAACCTTTCCCGGTAGGTATATTTCCAGATTAGGACAGTTAATCTCCTACACAGAGTCGTCATCTTGACCCAATGCAATCAGCAGCAATATTTATAATTCTCCATAAATGGAGACCTAAATATTCTGAGGGAGATGATTCCTACTTTGAAGATAATTCTCCTCGCAAGTGAGTCTCCTATTTGTAGAGGGTTTATTCTCTCTTCCTCTACCCCTTCTCCCACCTCCACTCATGCACACATGCACTCTCTCTCTCTCTAAAAAAAATTATATATATATATATATATATAATAAAAATACAAAATTAAAAGAATTAAATGGGTTTGGAAAAATAAACATATAATATGTGAACACATTACTATAAATTCCATATATATAATATTCCTTAGGCATGAAAATATGTATGACTACATTTTAAAATTTTAAAGTAATTTAAAATCATTTAATTTTGTAGCAGTACAAAAATGCATATACTTTTAGGCCAACTTTTAGTTACATTTCCCAAAATTTAAAATTAGAAGTAAGTGCTCACTTCCAGACTGACTATTTTAGAAACCAAATGGAAATCATGGAAGGTGAAAATCTGACCTTCTATAATGAGATTTTTATCAGGCAACACTAGCAAAGAAGAAATACTCAGGAATATTTTTTTAATTGTCTCATACCTCATAATTTTATAAACAAAAAGCTCTATTTTTTAAAAATCTGACAGGTTTTTGTCCTCCATACATTCATATTTAACTGGCATTTTTACCATACAGCATATTATTTTATCTTTGCATTCTTGGCATTGAAACCCTTTCATACATTTTGTGGAGAATGGTATATTAATAGAAGCCACTGATTAATTTGAAAAAAAAAATAGCCATTAATTTTGGTTGGCAAATTCCTAAAGAATCCTGCCAATCACTATAAAAAGAATAAATGAAAATGATTTTATGGAAGTTAAAAGAAAACAAAGTAGAGTAGCGTATATTTATAGTCTTTACATTAATTTGAACACTTCTAAAACAGATCAAGCTTATGTTCATATTCATATTCAACTGAACAAAAATACACTTTAGCATATATTTAGTTTGGGAGTCCAATGAAATGCTAAAAGTGCATTCAATATTGTGGTCATTTATAGAAATAACAAAACCATTAAAGCCTTCAGCAGAAATTTCTATATACACCAGAGGTTGCTCACTAAGAATACTTGATATAATTACTATTACAATTCTTCTTTCTCATGTGTCATTTAAACTGTCACTTATCATCTCTGAAGTAGTGCTTTGGCAATACTCCCCAGTAGTATCTATCAGCAAATATGTAATGGACATAGACATGGAAAATAGACATGGAAAAGCTTCTCGGTGTTACATCAAATGATCATTTACGAATCAATTCAGTAAATATTTACTAAGCACTGACTTGTGATAGCTATTTTGCTAAGCAATGGAGACTCATTGTTTAGGGGGAAAAAACACAAGCTATGCCTGGTGGGCACATGATCACACAAGGTTGAAAACATGTGGGAGTGATATTTGAAATTTTTTGTTAACTTAGGAGAGCATAAACAAAAAGTCAGATCAATAATTCATGAATATATCAAAGATACTTCTTGGCGTTTGACTTGACACATTCCATCCACAAAGAGCTGTTTTGTGCAAGAGGTTTTTACTTTTTTTCCACCTTTGACAAAGGCAGAATGAGTATGTGCATCCAAGAACAGGTACTGACTACTATTGCCTTTTCTTTTCCTCAGTTACTATGATTAGCAATGATTATAGGAGGGAACAGATGTCCTCCCAATCAATATTTAAATAGAGATGTGTGCACTTATACTAGCCATTATATTTTTTTAAGATTTATTTGTTTATTTATTTATTTAATTTGTTTACTTGAGAGAGAGTGCAGGGCCTAATGTGGGGCTAGATCCCAGGACCCCAAGATTATGACCTAAGCCGAAGGCAGATGTTAACCAATCAAGACATCCAGGGACCTTGTAAATTTTGCTTTTGATGTCACCTTGTTTATATGGCAAATTTGTGATATATTAATGCTTACACTGTTTTTGTTTATGAATTTTCCAGGGAGAATTATATTTTTAATCATGCATGTTAAAATAAATCAGTAACTTAGGGGAAAATGTTTACTTTGTATTATTTCATCTCCATAGCCTTGATCACTCTTCTCCTGTCTGCAGATACAGAGTTCTCTCTCTCTCTCTCTCTCTCTCTCTCTCACACACACACACACACACACACACACACACAAAGAGTTTTCGCTTAGGCACACACAAAGAGTTTTCACTACTTCCCCTGATATCCCTCCTTATTTCAAATTCACCTCAAGACATTAAAAAACAGGTCAAATAATTAATCCATCCTATCTTTCCCAATTCACGCATGCCTGAATTTCCATAATCATTATTTTCTGTATCAGTTATTTAGTTTAAAGGTGGGGTTAAGCATACTGTACAGTGTTTCCCATAGTGGGCCCTTTGGAATTGGTCTGATTGGGTTCAAAGCTTAGTTTTATTTTGCTAAATATATGCAACCCTGAACAAATGACTTACGTCATGGTTTCTTAGAAGAACTGGATGAGGTAAGTATATACAACAATGCTTAGAACATTAAAAAAATATTCTATTTTTATCCAAATATTTCAAGCAATGATTTTAAAAAGTCAGTAGTGCTAAAAGATGATAACAACAACAGAACTAGTTCTTCCCTGTCCTCTTTCCAACTCACCCACTTCATTCCTTTCCCCAGATGCAACCACTTGACCACCTATGTACTATTATGATCAATGGCACAGATTTGGGAGATTTGTCAATATTACCATGAAGTATTTGCCCACAGAACAATTCAGGGATCACACATTAATGCCAGACTTAATCACAAAATACAATCACTACACAAGAACAAGTAACATTTAGTAATTAGATGAAATATATAATAAATATATGAAAAATATAGTCAAGGTAATCAATAGACACAGTTAAAAATATTCTACCATAGTATTTTAAGATTGTTTCTTTTCATTCACTTAAAAAATGTTTTAATTTTCATATTTGATAAGAATTTTTACTGCGTGAATGTTGAATTGTAAAAATTTGAAATTTCTGTTTTTCTTCCTACTTTATATGACAACAAAGTAATAAAAGGATATTCCAAGACTGCCTCAGGTTGGGTTCTCTTTATAGCAGACTCTGAAATGAAGTTTAGCCCAGAGAAGGCTTACTAGGGAGCTTCTTTGGGATTAATAACTTGGAAAGGGAAGAAGGAAGGAAGGAAGGATAGAGAGAAAGGTTATGCATCTACCGATGTGCCTCAGTTGATTCCTCAGGAGTTCTGGAGTTAACACCTAAGAACTGTTTCAAGTGAGGTCAAGATTGGGAGTAACCAGGCTGACTGATATGTCCCCAGATCAATCTGTCACAGGATGGAGGCAGCTGTGGGAAGAGCATAACCTTGGGCAAAGTGGTCTACTGAAGCTGAGGCAGTCCTATAAGAACAACCAGCTCCATGTGGCCCCCACGGCCCTCCCTGCAGCTCTGACAGGAAGTCTTTCTTTGAACTACTGTACTGGTTTAACAAACCTTTTCAGATAATAAGAAATACCTTGACAAGCTATAATGAATAACAAGAAATGCTGACTGACAGGTAATAAACTAATGAACTGATTTCACTGAAATGAACTTGTGATTTCTGAAGGCCATTATTTGATTAGGAAAAAGTATTTTAAAATGAACATATCTGATCTATATAACAATTATAAATAAATGTAACATAGAGGACTCGTTGCTTGACTTTTAAAACAAGTTTAGGAAATCTGTAGGGTAAAAAATGATATTGTGTGTTTGTCTTAACTTTCAGGAAAGAATTTTAATTCTAGTTTTTATAATTACTCGATATTGATGGTTCAGTGATTCTTCCAGAGGCCACCAAAGGCTATTGTGGAGTTCTGACTCTTCTATTTTCCAATGGATATTGGAAGATCTCCAGCTTCAATTCACTGAATCAACTGTATTTTTTGGTTCAGTGAGTTGGAGACTATCAATCATATGATTTTAGTACTCAAATTTAGAACTGTGAAAAAAAAAGTTTTCAAGCTGGTAGCCCACAAGCCAAGCCTGGTCTTCTGACAAATTTTGTTCATTCTACTTTATATTCATACACATTATGAATTAGTTGCTGTAGACTGAAGTAGTTACTATGCTCTGCCCCATTCTGGCCAGACTTCCCATCTTCATAGACATTAATTTTGGCCATGTGATTATTTTGGCATGTGGGATGTTACCAACTAATTTTAGCTTTAAGAACTATTTAATGACTCAGCACCTTCCTTTTGCCCTGTGCCACAATTCCACGATGTGTAGCAGACAAGCAGCCCTGCTGCAGCCAACCCGTGATGCCAAGCGGCATGGACAGGAAATACATTTTTTTTGCTGTAAGGCACTGGAATTTTCAAATGGTCCATCACTATAGTATCACTTTACCTATTCTTTTTTTTTTTTAGAGATTTTTTTTAAATTTATTTATTTGACAGAGAGAGATCAAAAGTAGGCAGAGAGGCAGGCAGAGGGAGAGGAGGAAGCAGGCTTCCTGATGAGCAGAAAACCCGATGCGGGCCTCGATCCCAGGACCCTGAGATCATGACCTGAGCTAAAGGCAGAGGCTTTAATCCACTGAGCCACCCAGGTGCCCTCACTTTGCCTATTCTTAAAGACATGCCAACATTTGTATCATAAAAGCCTGCTTTTTAATTTAATCAGAAAATCAACAGTTTCAGTATTGAATAATGGTTGCCTCTTTAGGTAAATAGGGTATGATTCAGTTTATCAAGGTGCCCACATAGGTTTTGGCTAGATAGCCATCCCCTGTGGAAATTATGTTTATGACTCTGAGCTAAGACTTTCCCTGTCAATCCAACCATCTTATGTACCATGTGAATTTAAGTTGTAATAGAGTAATCAAACAAAGAAGCCATTAGACTGAGGTGTTCCATGCCTTTGTGGGTCAAGTAAGCAAACTGAAATTGAAGACAGAATCAGTTCCTGAAAATGCCTCAAGGTGAAGAACAACCAAAAACTAGGTTTTCCCAAATAATGCAACTGCTTAAGCTACAGCCAATCAAATAATTTCCTTGCTTTGTTTCTGTGTCTTCCCTATCAACAAACATCCTGCCATTAGCTGCTATTCATGGGTGCTCTAACAGCCTCCTCTTTGGCACTTCTAGGTTAAAATTAATGTTTGCTCAAATAAACTCTTAAAAATTTTAATATGCCTCAGTTTGTCCTTTTAACAGTATGCACAGACATATGCATGCACATACACTTACGGGTATCACAACAGCCCTAGAAACTTGGAATATTTCTAACAATATGCCCATTATCAGTAATATGTAACATATGATAAAAAATATTAGGCAATTCACAAAGGGGATAAAAGTTATGAACACTGGAAAGGATGAGAAAAGACTGCTGAGGTTTACAAAAATGCAACTCTCTACCAATTAATCCCAAAAGATTTAGTTAAATAATTATTAAAACTAATATGAGATGACCACTATCTTACAAAAAGGGATATGCCACAAAGCACATGGATGGCTCAGTCGGTTAACCGTCTGACTCTAGATTTTAGCTCAGGTCATGATCTCAGGGTTGTGAGATCAAGCCCTACATCAGGCTCTGTGCTAGGCATGGAACCTGCTTAAGATTCTCCCTCTCTCTCTTACTCACACACACTTTCTCTCTCCAAAAGAAGGGGGGTATGCCATAGCCCATAGATTTCTAGTATACTCACAGTACACAGTAATACAACATAATGGAAAAAGTAAGTTTACAAAAGAAAACATTATAGAGTTCTTTGGGAAAAAAAAACTAAAAGAAAATGTGCTACGTGCTCCTTTTGGACCAACCGTGTGAGCTATGTGTTCATTTTGTACCAATCATGAAGTCAGAGATGAATTCCGTCATTGGTTATGCTTAGTCACGTGAATCTTTTACATGGTATCCCTTCAATCAAGTGAAGAGGACTGAAGAAACCAGGAGAGATGATTGCTCATAAAAAATAAGAGTCCTGGGGGGCATCTGCCTGGCTCAGTTAGTTAGGCATTTGACTCTTGATTTTGGATCAGGACATGATGTCAGAGAGTCCTCATATCCAGTCCCGTATAGGACTCTGTACCTAGCAGG
>PITA01035181.1:0-10786 GCA_004023965.1 Spilogale gracilis
CAGCACTTTGCGGCTCCACCGTGCCCTTTTACGTTATGGAGATGGCTTCTTGCCTTAAACCTCATGCACCAACTTCTGGCTTCAAACTTCTCAATCTCAGCCTTCACAGAACTGAAGAGAGAAAAGGTCTGGACGACGCTCTGGCTTAAGGGAGTGTTGTGGACACTGATCTTCTATCCAGACCACTAAAACTCTGTCTCTATAACAGCAATAAAGCTGTTTTGCTTTCTTATCATCCGTGTTTCACTGGATTAGTACTTTTAATTTCCTTCAAGAACTTCCCTGTGCAGTCACAAATTGGCTCTTTGTCATAAGAGGCCTAGCTTTTGGCCTGTCTCACCTTTTGACCTGCCTTCCTCAATAAGCTTAATCATTTCTAGCTTTTTTGATTTAATGGGAGAGACACACAACTCTTTCTTTGACTTGAACATTTAGAGGCCACTGTACAGCTATGAACTGGCCTCATTTCAATACGGTTGTGTCTCAAGGAACAGGAAGATCCCGGGAGAGGGAGAAATAATGGGAACTGGCTGGTCAGTGGAGCGGTCAGAACACATTTATGGATTAAGTTTGCCATTTTGAAAGGGTGTGGTTCCAACAATTACAATAGTAACATCAGAGATCACTGCTCACAGATCGTTGTAACACATAACAAAAAAAAAAATTAGAAACACTGCAAGAATTAACAAAATGTGACATAGTGATAAAAAGTAACCAAATGCTGTTGGAAGAACGGCACCAACTGACTTGTTTAATGTAGGGTTGCCACAAGCCTTCAATTTGTGAAAAATGCAGTATCTATGAAGCACAACAAAATGAGGTATGCCCTTCTATTACAAACTATGCCAATGAGTAACCAAATAGAAGCAAATGGTCTGTTTCTCTTTATGAAAGTATTCTAGTTAGTAAGTGAAGGATGACAAAATTAGATTATCATTTTGGAAACCCTAATGAATTAAGGGATCTAAACACTGAACATTAATGGTTGCTAACATCATAAAAAGATACTATCATACCTTATATGATTTCTTGATGTTATGTGCCTCTTGAGGGGGGAAAAACACCAAATCTGATCAAGCTATAGGTCCAACTACGAATTTATAGGAAATACAGAGGAACTAACATCACAGGAATGAAATCAGCAAAACATGACTGTGGGAAACTCTACAAATAAAATCCAAGAATTTTTTTAAAAAGAAACTAAAAGAGAAGCAAATTCAAAAAAACTTAATAAACATGTTGACTAAGGTATGGCCTCTTAAAGGTGTCCATATCCTAACCTCCAAGATCTGTGGTTATATTACTTTATGCAGTAAAAAGAACTTTAAAGATGTGGTAAAGGTCTTAATATGGGAAATTACTTTGGGTTATCCTAGACCCAATATATCACAAGATCCCTCATAAAAGGGAGGCGGGAGAGTAAGCAGAGACGCAATGACAAAAGCAGTAGGCAGAAAGACTTGAAGGTGCTATACTGCTGCTCTTAAGACAAGAGGCCATAAGCCAAGAAATGCATGCAATTTCCAGAATATGGAAAATTATCTCCTTGAAGTTCTCCAGAAGAATACAATCTTGCTGAAACCTTCATTTTATCCCAATGAAACCCATTTAGGACTTATAGCCTCTAAAAACTGTAAGAAAATAAATCTATGGTGTTTTAGGCTAAGTGTGTGGTAACTTGTTACAGCAGCAACAGGAACCTAATATATTAATGAATCACAAAGCCCCACATTGAGCTCCATGCTGGGTGTATTAAAATAAACAAATGAATAAATAACTAATTTAAAAATTTGTATGACATTTTAAAAATTGGAAATCTGACCCTGCATATTTGGTATCAAGGAATTATTTTTTTACATTTGATAATGGCAGTGAGATTATGTCAACAGTTTTTTAAAAATTTTTTGAAGATTTTATGTATTTATTTGACAGAGAAAAACACAGCTAGAGAGGGAACACAAGCAGGGGGGAGTGAGAGAGGGAGAAGCAGGCTTCCCACCAAGCAGGGAGCCTGATGCAGGGCTCGATCCCGGGGTCCAGGAACATGACCTGAGGCAGTCGCTTAACCAACTGAGCCACCCAGGCGCCCCTTTAATAATTTTATTTTAAGTAGGCTCCATGCCCAGTTGGGAGCCCAATTGAGGCATGAACTCAAGACGCTGAGATCAAAACCTGAGCTGAGAACAAGAGTCGGGCCCTTAAGTGCCTTAGCCACCCAGGCACCCCAACAGTTTTTTTAAAGAACACTTATCTTTTGAGACACTAAATAAGTCTGGGTGATGAAACAATGTATCTGTGATGTGTGACAAAGTGGCGGTCATGATCAGCCATGGACTAAGGGCGTTGTGGGTGGATTTGTGATCTCATTCTGCCCGCCTTTACATATGTTCAAAATTCTTTACAGTAAAAAATAAAAAAAATTACAGGAAGTGTGATTCCTAATTGAGAAATGAACATACCCTTGAAACAAAAGAACTCAAGGCCCACACTCTTACTCACCCTCATCCTAAGAGTCTTAGCCAATGCACCCAAACCAAGCAAAACTAAAGAAATGGAAACAAGAAGCAATACTACCTTTACTGTCTGCTAAGATTACACAGTATCGCCCCTCCTTATCCCCAGTGTTGCCTTCCACAGCTTGAGTTACCCAAGGTCAAACGTGGTTCAGAAGCAGTTAATCCTCTTCAGAAATCAGTAATAGCCTAAAACTATGTTACAATGCCTACATCATTAACCTCACTTCATCTCATCACTTCATCATCCCACATCATTACAAGAAGGGTAAGTATAATACAAAGAGACTTTAAGACAGACCACATTCACAAAACTTTTATTATACTGTTATAAATGCTCTGCTTTATTATTGTTCTTAATTTCTTATGGTGCCTAACATAAATTAAACTTTATCATATGTATGTATAAGGAAAAACACCTTGTGCATATATATATATAGGTACTATCTGCTGTTTCCAGCATCTGCTAGGGAGTCTTGGAAATGTATTCCCCCATGGATAAGGAGGGACTACCATATGAGAAAACCTAAAATAATCCACAAACTGCAGAAAAAATGTTTTGAATTATAAGCAGGTTGGCCACAAAAATCAATAACCAAATTGCCATTTCAATATATCAGAAAGCAAAATTTTAAATAAAAAAAGCATTTATACTCTCAGGAACTAAAAAATAAAATATGTGTAAGACCTATTTGGAGAAAATAATGAAACATTAATGAGATACAGTAAAGAAACACAGGGGCGCCTGGGTGGCTCAGTTGGTTAAGTGTCTGCCTTCTGCTCAGGTCATGATCCTAGGGTTCTGGGATAGAGCCCCACATCAGGCTCCCTGCTCAGCGGAGAGCCTGCTTCTCACTCTCCCCCTGCCTCTCCCTCTACTGGTGCTCACTCCCTCATTTTCCCTCTCTCAAATAAAATCTTAAAAAAGAAAAGAAAACATTTTCATGGGTAAAAGAGGTCACTATAAAGGTACCAGTCTTCCCCCCAAAAGAAGATATTCAATGTAATTCCAATAAAAGCCCCAATTTTCTAGTGCAACTTGACTAGCTGATTCTAAAATTCCCATGGGTTAGTAAATAAAGATCCAATAAGAAGCCAACACATTCCTAAATAATATGGTGGGAGAGTTTGATATAGCAAGTATCAAGATTTACAATGGAGCTAGAGACAAATGACTACCGAATTTCCATTTGGACATCTTTCAACTTAGCCCACACCTTGGCAAGGGTCATTTCAGCAGAATAAGAAAACCAGCAAGGAAGAGAAGAAAACTAGAGCTGTGTTTCAATTGCTCCTCACCACTTCCTTAGGAATTCAAATGCCTCCACTCAAGTCGTTTATTTATTTATTTTAAAGATTTTTAATTTATTTTTTAGAGAGAGACCATGAGCAGAGGGAAGGGGCAGAGGGAGAATCAGGCTCCCCACTGCGCAGGGAGCCTGCCTGATACAAGGGCTTGATCCTGGGACTCCGGGATCATGACCTGAGCCAAAGGCAGACTGCTCAACTGACTGACCTGCCCACGTGCCCCTCCATTCAGGTCCTTTAAAACATAAAAGCAAAACCAGTGTATTTTCTAATAGGTAAATATAAAATACAAAAGCAAAAATAGAAACATATTAAATACATAAATATAAAAGTATAAAACAAAATATTAAAAAAAACTGAAAGCAAAAATAACATTTTTTAACAGGCAGAAAAACAGAACTCTAAAAAGCAAATTTGGGGCTTAGACTATGATTAAATGTCAGGCTGTTTTAAAGTCTTAAAACTGAAATTTAAAAAAAAATATGAAATTTTATTAACCTCAAAAGAAGTCCCAGAACCTTTAGGGTCATTTTTCCATTCTCTTTCTCTCTCTCCCTTTTCATCTCTGAATCACAAGTGGTTTAACATATTTGAGCAACTAATGTGATATCAATAAAATCTCACTCAGGTTGGCACCTTGCGTGGAGTTTCATTCAATCCAGTATGTTTAATTTTCCAAATAGTTTAAATCAGAAATGTTGTCCAACAACAAAGCTAAATAAATGCATGAGATAGAAACCTAAAGAGAACTATCAGGTTATTTTTATTTAATTATATAAATAATAAAACTATTGTTCTCAAAAAAGGAGGGAAAAAATGACAAAATTAAAGATATTAATTCTATACCAAGTGAGGGGACAAGACAGAAGTGTAATCCAATATTTCCACTTCTAGACATATACCCAAGAATAGTCATTGTAAACTGAGGGAGGGGTAGTACAACACAGTATTATTCTCTGGAGCTGTGCAGCCCAAAGGTATAGGGCCATACATACTTAGAGGTGCTGCTGCCAGCCATTCAAGTAAATGAAAATCCTGTTTGAAATTATCAGAGCCTAGAACTTTTCTTTTGCATGGTTTTAGTATATAAGTTTTCCGGCTGGTAAATCAAGGGACAAATGTACTTTAATTTAGATTCAACAAACACTGAGAGCCTGCTAGGGGTATAAATGCTGGGAGGTGGGTACATACCCTAATGGGAATCTTTTTTTTTTAAGATTTTATTTATTTATTTGACACAGAGAGAGATCACACATAGGCAGAGGTGCAGGCAGAGAGAGAGGGGGAAGCAGGCTCCCTGCTGAGCAGAGAGCCCGATGTGGGCCTGGATCCCAGGACCCCGATCATGACCTGAGCCAAAGGCAGAGGCTTTGACCCACTGAGCCCCCTAGACGCCCCCTAATGGGAATCTTAAGAAATTCCCATTCCTCCAATTTTCTCAGTAAAATACCAAGTAAGGCAATCAGCTGACACTGATGAAAGAAGAAGAGATACTGGTAGGTCTGAGGGGAGAGGAACAGATATAAAATAACTGTCAAAGATAAAGACTGAATAAACTAGAAAATATAGTATGATTGCCAGCCACCAATAAGGGCCCACTTGAAGGTCAGAATTTAAAATGAAATCAGAGGTTTTGTGTTCTCCACCTATCTTTAGTTGCAGGTGTGGGGTAGGCACCACAAGTGTGTGGGGGGTAGGCAGAATTGGATTAATCAGGATTGTATTTTATCACATAAGGACCATACATGAGTCTGAAGAGGGAGAAGAGAAAAATGAATGTCTAGGTGTAACCGACTGACCAAGAAATTTAAACTCAAGACTAGAGGGAGTGTGGGATAGTTAAAAGCTAACTGGATTGGGGTAGTCAAACACTTTAAATTGGAGTACTCAAGGAAAATAATGTTTAGGATTTAGAGTTCTAGGGTATCACAATCTCCAATAGTAATGCCACTTGTAAATGTGAATCCCCAGCAACCACACACCTGTAGTGATCTGAACAGGCCATGGTAGCACTTACAGCAAAACTATGTACGGGTATAGTCATCTAACTACCATTATGGGACATTTATATATTGAAATATTTTATCTCATTAAAAGTACATATAATTTCCCTTTTTTGTTACAGCTAGAACATTATTGGAATTTCTAAAAATTATGTGTTCTAGGTATTATCTATAAATTTTATTTCAGGACTGTAAGGGAGACATTAAAAGAGGGCACTGAATCTGATAGGGTTCAGGATCACTGCCCTAATTAACTTTCACGTACATATACAAGGAGACAATGTAAAAGAATGTTTACAGTAAAAAATTAGAAACGTGGACTTTTTTTTTTTTTTTTAAGGATTTTATTTACTTATTTGACAGAGAGAGATCACAAGTAGGCAGAGGCAGGCAGAGAGAGAGGAGGAAGCAGGCTCCCTGCCCAGGACCCTGAGATCATGACCTGAGCCGAAGGCAGAGGCTTTAACCCACTGAGCCACCCAGGCGCCCAAAAAATGTGGACATTCTTTATGGTAAGTAAAAAGAATAGCCAAGGTCCATACATAGACTGATCTCAAACAATTTTTGTTTAAGCAAGCAAAGAAATGGTATATTTTAAGAAATTGATGGTTTGTAAGAAATACAATCAAGGTGACGCTGACATTGGAAAGTCTCATCCTTCATATGGCAAAAGGGCTGTGATTTTGGATTCTGAGAAGATTTGAAATCTTAGCATATTACTTAGCACTATACAATTTTAAATGCTATGTATCTCTCCATTTTTAGAGTTGGCTTACTATTATAGTTGCAGATAAACAATATAAAAAAGTAGAGCTGATAAATGATAGGACACTGAAGAGTTTTAGAAAAGTACAGAAAAGGAGTAGGAAAATCTTAACCTCCCAGTATATGACAGGTGCTCAAGAAAGGCAATTACCCTTAATTTCTCTCTCTCAACCCAAAGGGAGGTCCAACTGGCTCTATCACCAAAGCGTATCTCAAAATCTTCCACTTCTCAACATGGCCACTGTGACCAAACCAGTCCTAGCCACCACCATTTCCCTGCGTCTTCTGTTGCTCCTTTACAGTCCACTCTCCACAAAGCAGCCACCTCTCCATATAAAATCCTCCACAGACTCTGAATAAAATCCTGCAAGGCTCTTTCCCCCTGTCTCCCCAATTTCATCTTTCTTAGTGCCTCACTCACTTATAAACTCTAGCCATTTGTCCTTCTTTATGTTCCTCCAAAGAACCAGGGCCTCCATATTTGCAGTTTCCTCTGCCTAAATCATTCTTCGCTCCTGTATCTATTTCACGTCTATACCCAAATCTCACGTCACTTTCTTGACTACCTGCATCCTGCACTACACTCCCTATTCCCTTCACTGCTTTTTTTCCCTCCAAAGTACCTGCCACGTCTAACATACTATAGTCATTTATCTTTGTGTATTTCTCCATCTCCACTAGAATTCAAGTCCACAAAGGCAAGGATTTTGGTTTTCCCACTACCGGATCTGAAGTGCCTAGAAGAGTGCCTGCTTCTGTTAGGTCCTCAATAAATATCTGAATGAAGTTAAATGAATGAGCTTTATTAGCCTTGTTCAAAGCTGGATCCTCAGTACCTAGAACAATACCCAACATATAGTATAATCACTCAAATTTTTGGAAGTAGTGATGGTGATTAAGACACTCAAATTCTGAAGTACTATCAAATCTGAAGAAAACAGTATTTTGTTCAGCATTATTTGAAATTTAAGTACAATTCTCTGTTTGTGTGTACAATGATACAGTTTTTTTCCTAAAGACTTAAATATGTGTTATTGTGCCTTGGGTAAAAAATGATGACCTAGTTTGGTAACTTAGTTTATAAAACCCAAATAGGAAACCAACCCAAATGCCCTCTAACAACATCAGAAAAGGTTTCATATATAGCATTCAATAGAAAGAGGAGAACTAATGATTCAAGAAGTAGAAAGTAGAATTGATGAATTAATAACCTTAAGTAGGCAAGAGACATTGGAATCTAACACTCATGTAGAGGGATTGATTTAGTAAGTGAAACAGAGAAGAAGGTAGAATATATGATACAGCTACAAGGGAGTATGTAGATAAGGTTGTAGAAGCCTGTGGCAGTTTTCTTCTGATGGTAAAAACTGTCTCCAGCTACAGTATCTAATAAGGAGCATGGAGGGAATGTGTAGTAAGGAGATGAGAGCCTGCATTAATATCTCTGACAGACTCTAATTCTTAAGGACCAGCTGAAAGGAAAATACGACATTGAGTAGGAGTGGAGCTTAAAGACATTAAAGAAAAATTGGGATACTGCGGTATCACAGAAGCCAAGAGATGTGTTTCAAGAGATGGGACTACTCAAATGCCATTCACTGATGGCCCATCTTTAGAGTGAAACGGTCCAAAGTCAACTCACCATGGCTGGCGTAGAAGGTGACACAATGGTACATCTGAAGAATGAAATGGTCCAAAGCCAACTCCCTATGGCCAGCATAGAAGGCGACACCCTTTGCTTGGGAAGGGGAGCAAGCATTGCCAAAGAGTTGACTTTCTACAACAACTTATGTTGGAACATAAAATCAATTATCTTGAGCATGCATATGTCTTTACAGTGTAAGTAAATTTAGCTTGTTTCTCCCAAAGAAGTAATAACCTCCCAAATAGTACTGATATATTACTAAATGTTAACATATTCTGAAGTTTAAAAAAAAATAATGAAATAATATGTAACAGAGCATCAAGGTGGTTAATTCCCCTAGGGTTTATTATCTTTGCAAAAGTCAACCCGTTCCAAAACTCATGTTAAGTTTCACCATTAAATCCACATAGTACTTGTAGACTTTGACTTTCTACTCTATGAGAATAAAGCTTTGAAAGCACAGCCTATTCGCAGGACTATCAGTACAAATTACTTAGAAGAATCACTTCATCCGTAGATTTGAGCCAGCATTTTAAAGCAACACTGCCACCAGAAGACTAGGAAGAAAAATAGCTGCTAAAACTACAGTCCAGGCTAATTACAGAATTAGTCTCTCAACCTGGCTACATTTCAGACTGCCTACTACCATCTCCTCAAAAACACCCACTCTTCTTGTAACTTGTACTTTTTTTCACCATCGGCTGACCCACTAGGACACGTTCCACTGGTCCTCTACTAGCACAGGTTTCAGATCCGAGTCAGTCCTCAGCTGCAGTAAAACTAACAGGGAGCGTCAACTGCTTTCTGTGGACAATAAATAAAAAGCAAATACGTCATGCCCTGCGGTCAGCATCTTTGTATTCGATTTAACGGTAAACTTAATCAGGCACACGATTAGGTCTAAAGGTCCCCTGGAGACGAAGAACACAACCTTCCAGACTCAAAATGTATGAAAGAAAAAAGAAACAAGACTAAGTAGGATAAAAAGCAGTAATTAAAAGGGATTAAGCGGACACACTCTTTTGAACTTAAAAACTGCGTCCCAATGTCCGGCCTCCGTCTGGTGTTTAAAGGGCACGTAAAATGCAAACAGCCTTCGAGTGCCTCACGAGTGCAAAGTGTCCACGGTTTCCTGGGCAGGCGATCAAGCACTGCTGGAACCCTCGGCAGGGTGTCTCGGAACCGCCGGATCCGTCACCGCCCACGACGGGGAGCTCCTCCGGGCCCGGGTGCGCGGACCCCTGAGCTCCCCGCCCGTCCGCCCGGGCTCGCCGCCACGCCGGGGTCCGAGCGCCGGCCGCAGAGGGCGTGCCCCGCCGCCGCTTACCCGGTAGTTGCTCGAGCCCACCCAGCCGGTGAGCGCGTCGACCGTCCGGCCCAAGCGGCCCAGGTCCTCCTCCAGGTCCGGGATGGCGCCGGCGGCGTCGAGGCAGAGCAGCAGCTCCCGGCCGACCTGCAGGCGGCCGCCCACGTCCTTCTGCTGCACCTGGGCGCTGAAGTACTCCATGCTGCGGGGCTCCATGGCCGCCCGCCCGGGAGGGACCAACTCCGGCCGAGCGCCGCCCAGCCGCCAGGCCGGGTCCCCGCGGGAACGGGCGGACGCGCTCGGCCCGGCCGACGCGCGGCTCGCGGGGCACGGCGGGCGGCGGGACCGGCGCCAGAGGCCGAGCGGCCCCCGAACTAGTCAAACTCGGCGCCCCCCTCCACCCAGCCCGCTTTAGAGGCCGCGGCCGCCGGCGACGTCAGCACGCGCGTGACGTCAGCGCGCCGCCGGCGAGCGCCCGCCCCCGCCGGCTGCCCTTCCCGGCGGCCCCTCCCCGGCGGCGGCTGCTCGGAGGAAGCGGTGGCGGAGTGGGACCCCTGGCGGAGCTGCGGCCGCGCCTCTCCACAGGCTGGCGCGTGCAGGGCGTCACGCTCTCCGCGTCCTCCCTCACCCTGTAAAGTAGGGAGTTTCTCGTGCGCGACGTCAGTCCTTGGGAGAGTTCCTGGTGTTCGGAAGCCCCCCCCCCATCTCCAAACTCCCGTCTTTGTGGAGTTTTGTTTCTTTTAACCTTGTGGGGAGACACTGCCTCAGAGAGACAGCGTGAGCCGGCTCCAGCCGCCGCCCTGGCAGGCTCCCCACCGAGGGCTTGGTTTGACCGCGGGCTCATTTACAGCGAATAAAATACGTGCACTTTAGGTGTGCGGACCGCGAGCTGTCGCCAGGGCTTCGGCGGGTGACCGAGCGCCCACGGGGATGCGGCGCCTTCGCCGCGCTCGGGGGAGCTCCGGGGCCTCCCGCCCGTGACCGCCCTCCGGGTGTGGCCTCGTTCCTGTCACCGCAGCGCAGTGTCGCCCCGCGACCTACAGCGCCTCCTCGGCCTGCACTCCCTCCTGAGCCAGACTCCCCCGGAGCGCAGCGGTGCGTCCCTGCGCCCTCCCGGTCTCACCGGTCACCCCGCTGACGACGGCCCCTCGTGAGGAAGCCCTACTGGTCCTCCTCCCGCTGACGACGGCCCCTCCTGTGGAAGCCCTACTGGTCCTCCTCCCGCTGACGACGACCCCTCCTGAGG